>CM062198.1:32027500-32212500 GCA_031216445.1 Lateolabrax maculatus
GTGTGTGGCAAATCCTGAGCAGGAGAATGGCATCCCGGTCACACCGCGGAGGAGCCACCTGAGGGCGCCACAGAGCCACAGAGCCACGGCCTGTGTTCATGTTTTCAGTCTCATAACAATTTCTGTCGATCAGTCGATCAAACGATCAATCGATCAGCAGAAAAAGACTGAAATTCATTTTCATTTTCAAACAAAAGTACAGAAGACATAAGAGAAGAAAGCTTCTCTAATGTGACACTTTGCTGCCTTTCTTCTTCTTGTCTTTACAGCAGCAGTTTACAGGGAAACTATAAAGGGATGTTTCACTATTTTCTGACACTTTCTGGGCCAAACGATTAATCGATGTGAATATAATAATAATAATTAGTGAGTTGCAGCCCTGACATATGTTTTATTGGTGAGAGCAGAAGGATTTTGCTTCATGAGGTGTAAAGGTACCACTTTATAACACAGGGTCATGTTGTTGTATGAATCAGACACCAGTAAATACTAACCAGTTCCTGCTGGTACTGGAACAGAGGAAAATAGATTATACATATATATTATTATATATGTATTTATAATAATATTTACGGGACCTACATGGTGCAGAACTGGGAAACAAAACTAAAGTATGGGACATGTTCTCCAGAATCTCTCAAAAATCTCTTGAACATAATATGACAATATATACTGTATATATATAATAATATAAAGATGTAGGTGGATCAAACTAATCTTGAATGTTTACTGACAAACTATTATTATCTTTTAATGCATTATAAGAACAAATGATGCAAGGTGCAATTTAAAGTGTTGACTTTTCTACCAATATTACTCTTTTCTTCCCAAACGTCGCAGTACTGCACCCAGCAGGTACAAAGGATTACAGAAATACTTCCACTGTACCTACGTGTAAGTACCAGTAGGAAAGTATTTTATCGGTATCTGATTCATGAACTGAAATCAACTTTATTTATGAAGCACCTAAAAGTGCTTCACATAGCAACAAAGGAGGAAAAACAACAATAAACTGCAATAAATAAAATTTTTCAAGACTAGAAATTACAACAATAAAACAGAAAATTGTTAAAATCAGTAAATACAAGTACAATTAAATAAACCAGGGATAAGAGTGATTAGAACTTAAAAACTACGGCTATAACATCACTCCAAATTAAACATAATTACACTGTAAAAAGTTGGGATACAGTCAAGAAAGAAAAGGAGAATAAATCATTCAAAAACAAGACGAGATAAAAGAGGAGAAGAAGAAAGAAACAGGAGGAAGAGAAGAAGAAAGGAGAAAGTGAGGTGATAAAACGTTCTGTACTTGTCTCTGTGTGCAGGTGTGAACAGCCCCGCCCCTCCAGACCCCGACCACATCTACCACGTCATCGGGGGAGGGCGGGGCATCGGTGGCGGGGACGCTGACGTGTCATCACCGCCGACCAATCACGAGCCCGGCGCTCACCCTGCGGTGGATTTGAGCGACCGCGACAGGAACTCGGTGTACGCACGAGTCAGCAAGAAGATGCAAGCGCCCGCGCCCCCCGCTCATACACCTGAGGAGGTGGAGGAGGAGGAGGAGGAGTCTTCACCTCCGCTGCCCGACAGGAAGACACAGCTGGAGGGATGATGATGATGAAGGACATGAGAGAAAGGATAAAAAAACGGACGATGAAAGACGAGTCACAAAAGGTTTTTTCAACATATTGATCGTTTTCCAATCACATTTTAGATTGATTCCAAGTTCGTCTCTTGAAAAATCAGCTTGTAGATTCCTGCAGAGATGATCCTATACATTTCTAATACATTTCCTATTATTTATACTTTTTGTATCATGGTTGTAATGCAGCGACTGCTTTGAACTCGTTTCACTATAAATTACCTCTTGGTTTCTATTATTGGTTCAATAAAGGTTATGTGACAATCTGTACTGTATTCTCCAAACACACAGAGAGAATTCTCCATCTGATGAAAATGTGAAAGCAGCAAAAGTGTTTTTCTAATGTTATAATGTTTTTCCCATCCTCCTGACCCTCCGTCCAATCAGAGGTCAGCTGTCCGGGCCAAGCAGCAGCCTCCGGGTCCGAAAAGTGAAGCCAAGGCTGAAGGTCGATAAACCTGTGTTCTCTCTAACAGCCAGCAGGGGGCGACTCCACCGGCTGCTGACAGAAGTCAGATTGTATAGAAGTCAATGAGAAAATGAGCCGACTTCTCACCTGATTTATTACCTCAGGAAACATTTTCCTGATGAGTCTATGATCTCAGTCGCTGGTTTCAAGTCTTCTTCAGTCCAGCAGGATGTTCATTTAGTAAATGATGGTCCCGTTCAGAGGAAAATAGACGATAAAGCAGCGTATGCTTTAGGGCGGGGCTACCGCGTGATTGACAAGTCGTTAACATGGTGACCTCCAATCAGGATAGGCAGCGCTACCCTCTGGTCCAAATGACGTCACTTCTGGTTCCAAAAAAGTAAGATGGTGACGTCTTCAAAATGTCCGTCCACAAACCAAAGTAACCAATGACAGCTGATATCAATTAACTTCACCTGCAGATCAAATCTTCTGATCGAACAGTTAGGGGTGTAACGGAGATTCAACGTTCGGTTCGGAAAAGTAGGAATGCGGGGGAAATGTCTTTGATTTTTAAAATGATTCATTTATTAAAACTCTTTCTGACAGTGAACAATACTTGGGTCTCTTCTTAGAGGCATATAAAACAAAAACAGCTCCGTACAAAAAGTGCCGTGGTCGTTTTAAACAAACTCAAACAGAAGAAACTATTCCGATTTTATTCAATTACACCATTTTTTCTCTATTTGGGCTTCTGTTGTTGTACAGAGAAGTTAAAGTCCGCTTCTAGTAGTATGTTCGTAAAGTCTTTCCACTTGTCTGTAATAATAACTAAGCAGTTTAAAGAGAGCGAGCTCCTGTGGCATGATGGGAAGTGATCTCATGGCTTGGTGTGACCGCATGTCACCCGGCTCGTTCGACTTCTGCAGGTTTGTGATTAGTTGATGAAAGTTTGGAATGAAGTTGCAGCATTTAGAAAAACTCCTGGTGAGTCAGAGTGAGTTCAGGCGCTGAGTCACGGCGGCACGCTGTAACTGAGTGGGGGGGGTAACTCACCAGGCACGTTCACCACGTCTATCAGTGAGAAAGTGGTGAGAGGCTGGTTACTTTGGAAAACCACTAGCCACAGAAGCTGGTGAGCCAAAGAGTGAATGTCAAGCCCGAACGGCGCTGAAATGCATCGTGTCCCGCACGACGACGCACCGGCGCTCAGTCTTCTGACAGAATGAAGTACCGCTCTACTTCAAACTGCCAGAACGTATGTTTTAACGTGCCGTTCATAGACGCTTACGTCCCACAATGCAATGCACAGAGGAAACAGAGGAGCTGCTTACGTGAAAAGAATAATAATAAACTGTAAAATAAATCTTTAAAAACATTTTGTTTTCTCATTTGATGATGTCGGTCAGCACTTTAGCACTTTCATGACTTATATCCTGCTGTAGTTGTAATTATACATCATCACTCATTTTTATCAATATTACAATTATCAATATTATTATTATTATTGCCATTATTATTATTATTATTATTATTAATAATAATATTATTATCAATATTATAATTTTCGATGTTATTATTATTATAATTATAAATGTATTTATTATTATTATTGCCATTATTATTATTATTATTATTATCATTATGTTGTTGTTGTTGTCAGCGCACTGTGTTTACTTGCAGGATCATCACACTCACACGTGAAGACAAAAACATGGCGGGATGTTCCTTTAAAAGCAGCGTGATCGTCAGCAGCTGCACGTACCTCACGAGCGTGAAGCGCTGGTGTGTTGCTGCTACGTGCAGCTCCACACACACGCACACACACACACACACACACCCTCACACACACACACTCACACACACTCACACACACACACACACACACACTCTCACACACACACACACACACTCACACACACACACACACACTCACACACACACACACACACTCACACACAGGGACAGAGCAGGTTATGTAATCACCCTGATCTCCGCCTACAGGCTGCTGTTCGTTACCATCACAGCTTCTGTTACAACTACACACTGTACTACACAAAGTACTACCCACTGTACTACACACAGTACTACACTCAGTGCTCCACAAAGTACTACACACTGTACTACACACTGTACTACACACTGTACTACACACTGTACTACACAAAGTACTACCCACTGTACTACACACAGTACTACACTCAGTGCTCCACAAAGTACTACACACTGTACTACACACAGTACTACACTCAGTGCTCCACAAAGTACTACACACTGTACTACACACAGTACTACACACTGTATACAACTACACAAAGTACAACTACACACAGTACAACTACACACAGTACAACTACACACAGTACTACAGACAGTACAACAAAAAAACATTATTTTAGCAGCATTATTGTGCCTCGTGTAGTATTTCTGATATTCCTGCAGTCCTGCTCATGTTTCTGTCTCACATGCAAACTATCACACGTTACTGTTGATGACCTGCATGAAGTACATCACATATTACAGAAGTGTTTTAGGAGTATTAAAGGAGTACTATAGGAGTGTTTTGGGAGTACTATAGGAGTGTTTTGGGAGTACTATAGGAGTGTTTTAGGAGTACTATAGGAATGTGGTGTGTCAGTTGTGTTCAGTGTGTGTGTGAGTGCAGAAAGTCAGTAAACAACAGACCTCAGTGGGGTGTGTTCTTGCTCGGCAGAGCTCCACCAATCAGCTTCCAGCTCCCCCCCACGTGGTGCTCTTGTTTACTACGAGGCTGGAGAGCCACCGCAGGGGCTGCTGGGAAAACCTGGAGCGGCCCAGCAGGTCGGACCTCAGGACAGTCAGCGTGTGCTGCATGTTTCTGATCATCATCATGTAACATATCAGCCAATCAGGAGCTAAAGACACGGGTCATCATGACATCACGTGTTCTCTGATGATCACATGGTAACAGAATAATGAACTAAACTGAGATAATGAGGTTTCAGAGAGAGGAACGGTTTGTGTTGATGCTCTATAGAGAGAAAGACACTCCCCACCAGATGTCCCAGTGTGATCCAGTCCATGTGTTGTGTTGTGGTTGTGTTCACCCCCCCCCCCCCCCCCCAGCCTGCAGGAGCACACACACTCCCACAGACACACACTCTCAGCTCCCATTGAGCAGCAGTGGACACACTCACACCTCCTGGACGGCTTGTTTTTGTGTTGGAGCCTCTGCAGGTGAGTGAGATCTGATCCCTGTTCGTACTGCCGGCTGCTGCTGGACTTCACCCGCCTCCCTCTGAGCTGCCTTAGCTCTGCTGGTCCTGCTGGTCCAGTGATCAACACTGTTGATGGGGATTGTTGGTGGCTGAGGCCATTTTTCTGCAGTAAAAACTGTGGATTCGCTGCTTTTCTCTGCCTGTAACCTGAATATAGTCGTGCTGCTGTTCTGGATCAACAGTGTGAAGAGTTTAGGAACCAAAGACCTAGACCTGGTTTTAGTTTTCACACTTTAGAGCTCAAACTAAACGGCTCGGATACAAACTGAGAATGGAGTTAATGCTGTTTTTAGCTGTTTTTGTGTCCATTGAGGACTCTTATTGTGGAGGGTGTGAACTCAGCACTGAAGGAATGTGATTGGTTCAGGCAGACGGGGGTGTGTTTGTACGGTGTGTGTGTGTGTGCGCGTACAGTACGTGTGCATACATGTTTATGTGTCTGAGCCAGTGTTGCTGTTATTATTTACATCACTGTTGAGTTATTTCCACAAACTAAAATGTGGAGATTTTGACACAACAAGCTCAAGTTTGACCTTTAAAAGTGTCACAAGTGTATTTATGTGATGCTTCAAAACCTGGAGAGAGTTCACATAAGTTTAAAGAACACTGTTAATATTTATATTACTGTTGTATTAAAAGTAAAAGTCCTCTATTCAGAATCCCACTAACGCCATCAGCTTCATGTCAGGTATTAAACACTTTGTGTCCACTGACTTTACTGTTTGTGTTTCATGCTTTGCTTAATCTTAATGCTGCAGCATACATGGATATTTTGGAGTACAGCGTTCAGTTTGGGGAAGGTCACTTCCTGTTTCAACATGGCAACGTGCACAAAGCAGCTCCTCAAAGAAATGTTTTCCCCGGTTTGGTGAAGAACTCGACCTTTGGGACGAGCTGGAGCTTCAGAGCTCAGATGATTAGTCGATATTAAAGTCAAAATGCCAAACACTTGACAGTTCCAGCTCCTCTAACGTGAGGATTTCATGCTTTTCTTCATCACATGTGACAGTAAACTTCAAATCTTTGACTTCTGGACTGTTGATCAGATAACACAAACACTAAGAATGAGCATTTTTCACCTTCTGGCATTTTATAGACAAATTAAATGAGGAAAATAACAGAAAGATGGACGGATAATGAGAATAATTGTTATCTGCAGCCTTAACTGAGCTCCAACATCACTGATGCTCTGCGGTCTGAATCCCTGCAGCAGGTCCAACATGACGGGTGGAGGCTGTTCGAGCAGCACATTAATGAGCACGGTGTCACATGTCTACAAACTTTTGGCCGCGTAGTGTACGCTTGTGTATGTAGTTTTGGGTTGATACTGTACGTGTCTGTGAGTGGCTTCCCAGTGTGGAAGCTCTGGTTACTCTGAGTCACTGATTAACAGGAAACCTTTCGGGGGGGGGGTCATGTTACATCATGTTGCCACGGTGATACAGTTTAGTAATGAAGGTGTTGTAATAACCATCAGTGTCAGCAGATGTAACGTAATAAAGAAACAATGATAAACAGTTGAAGCCATCTGCTCCATTTTAATCTCTCTCTCTCTCACACACACACACACACACACACACACAGAACACACACACTCACACACACACACACACACACACACACACACACACACACTCACACACACTCACACACACACACACTCACACACGGAGCGGCCTGACTGTAAGTGACACTGCAGCCGGTGAGTCACTCTGATTTCTCTTAGATCTGTGAAACACAGAACCGATCTGACCGTCAGCAGTTAATCCAGAGCGCCATGTATCCCAGCAGCCACTGCTCAGGCCTTGTTGCATCTGTAAAACTTCATACTGACTAAATGTGTCTGTTGTAGTGAGTATCTCCTTGGAAATGGAAATTACGCAGAAAAACGAGTTCAGATCGTTTCAGTTTCAGAACTGAAACACAAAGTGCTTCTTTAAACAGTCCATCGTCAGTGTGAGGATGTTAAAGGAGTGTGATGATGAAGGCCCGGCTGTGGGAGCCCCTGCAGAGCCCAGGCTGTGTTAGATTGTGGTTTTATTAGCTTTCAAACAGACGTGCTGGTAGAACAGCAGCACCGTCTAAACTGGAACTCTTTTATTTCAGAGTTTCAGATTGCAGCTCTTACAGACGGACGGACGGACATGTTACCAAAGAATCGTCTGGGTAAGCGCTCTCCTCTCGGGGCGCTGGTGAGCTCGGCCTGCCCGGCAGCTGGAGCACAAACAGGCCAGGAGACGGATGAGACCGGCGTCACCATGGCAACGGCAGCCGGACAACAGGCCGTCAGCAGAGTCAAAGGTCACCCTGGCCTGAAGGTGAGAGAAAGCCTCCTCTGTGTTCAGCAGCAGATACACGTTTATTCTAGAAAGTTTCCAGTTTCATGTCTCCGCTGTTCAGATGAAAGAAACCCCCTGATGGAAAAAACACCGAGACATAAGAAGAAGTCTGGGGGAAGTTGGCCTTGATTGACAGGTGTCTCAGCCTATCACAGTGAGCCCTGGTTGTTTTCTCTCTCTCAGGTGTATTTTCAGTGTGGAAGAGCAGGTGAATCTTCAGGTGTAGCGGATCAACTGGACCTCACGCAGAGTGATGTTTCTGTCTGGTCTTCATCTCATCCCTCCTCCTCCTCCTCCTCCTCCTCCTCAGTGCCTCCGTCCTGCAGCAGATCTGTCTCCTCCTGCATCGATGTCCCCACAAGGTCAGACGTCCTCTCTGTCTCTGTGTTTTGGTTCATCGCCACATTTGTGTACATATCTCTTCATATCTCCACATAGCTTCTCATATCTCTACATATCTCCAACACATAAACTTTACCTCTTCTCTTCCTGCAGTCAAAGGAGTCCAGAGGAGGTGGACATGGATGAGCTGATGGCAGCGATGGTTCTCAGCAGTTTGTCCTGCAGCCCTCTTCTGCACAGCTCCGCCCATCCAGACACAACAGGTACAAACAACCAACCAATGACAAGAACAACAGGTACAAACAACCAACCAATGACAAGAACAACAGGTACAAACAACCAACCAATGACAAGAACAACAGCAAAAACAACCATTATTAAGAATTATTCTCACATATTTGGTTTTTAGTGTGACTTGTAACATATATCCAGGGACTGCAGATGAAAAATGAAAGATAAAAATGAATCTCATTTGATCAGAGCTTAATCAATCACCCATCAGATGCATCAGTATCCATGTATATGTCAGCTGATCAGAAACAGAAATGTCAGAGATATGTTTGAGGTCATTTAGGAAGTTTGAACTGACGAGTTCATTTTTATTCTGTAAAATGTCCTGCTCGTGTATCTTAGTCACTAGTCTTTAAAATAGAAATTAATGGATCGTAATCAAAACTGTTTGTTTATATTACGTAAAAGTAATTTCAATAAAATATATTGGTATTAAAACAAATATTTAAAATCCAGTATCAGTGGGGTCTTTTAGTTACTTGGAGTTTTACAGCTACAGGTTTTTACTTGTCACCAGGATTTGGAAAAAGATCTTCTGCTCATGTGGCTTTTACAGGGTTGCATGCATGTGTGTGTATTAATGTGTTCAAAATGTAATATTTTTAACGACATTAAGTGTGAAGAAATGCGTATGTGGAAATATATGTTAAAGATATAAATGTATATATGTGAAAAATGTTTTATCCTGGTGAAGCCTGACATAATGTGGACAAAGAGCAAGGCTCCACGTGGTCAACCTACAGTTTCAGTTGTCTTGTTTTTTTAGTTACGATGGTGCATGTAGTGTTCGGTTTAGTGGTGCAGTACGTCTTTAGGTATTTAATATACTGTATGGTTATTTTTGTGTGTTTTTTCAGCTCCTCCGATGGATTGCGGCGGCGGCGAGCTCTCCGACAGCGGCAGCAGCGGTTACTGGAGCGTCGGCCACGGCAACGGAAGCCCAGCCCCCTCTCCACCAATCGCAGAGGCCGCCGTCAGCCCGACCACGCCTCCCGACGAAGGACTGGACATGGAGCTGGAGCACGTGCTGTTCGACGAGCCGGCGCCACGGAAACGCAGGGTGAGCAGGGTGTTATACAGCAGGACACATGAACCACCCCGCGGCAGACGGCCGGTGTTGACCGAGTGTTTCCTCCCTCAGAACTCGGTGAAGGCGGCCTACAGGTGTCTGTGGCCGAGCTGTGGGAAGGTGCTGACGTCAGTGGTGGGAATCAAACGTCACATCCGGACAACACACCTGTGGTGAGACTCACCTTCTCTTCTTCAGGAAGTATTTAATGTTCTCATTTTTATTTACTTATTGTCTAACTATTGCTTTCCTTAATGTGTCATGATTGTGATGAAACGTCACTTTGGGTTCGGAGTTAAATGTGATGTGTGAAATTGTGACATTTTTCACAATTTACTGATATTTTATACACTAAACGATTGATCGGTTCTTACCTAATGTCTGACCTTTTGTTTCATTCCTTACATTTCACCATGTTCAGTCTTTTCATCATCATCATTTATTAAACATATTGTCTTATGATTCTGAGTCGTGATGTGACTGACCTCTGACCTCTGACCCCTCACAGCCGCGGTGGCGAACACGAGCGTTGTTCCCGCAGCGAGGAGGATTTTTACTACACTGAGATTAACCAATGGGATCAGCAGCAGCCGTCTCCGCCCCTTCCTCTGCTCTGTGGCCCCGCCCCCGCCTCCCCCACCTCCTCCCCCCCACCACCTCCCAGCCCTCCCCCTCCCTCCCCCCCGTCTCCCCCTCCCCCAGCCTGCAGCGCTCTGAGCCGCTCCGCCCCCCCCTCCTCCGGCAGCCTCTGGCAGGTCCAATCAGAGCACTCCTACCAGGTATTATTTCTTTTTTTAGCCGACACCTGCGTGTTCTTATTGATATAAAAGAGACGTTCTGATAAAATGAAAGTATAAAAATGTGTGTGTAGTACTGCATCTATTCTACAACATTTTGTACTGGTTCTTCAGGCTCCACCTCAGAGTCACGTGACGTCGGCAGCAGCTTCGAACACGCCCTCCTGTCGTTGGCCGGCCCCGCCCACCAGCTGCCTCAGACAGGTACGTCTTTAAACAGGCTAAAATCCATATGTTGATGTTAGCGGAGGGTCACATGACCACACATATGTGATATAGCAGCGCTGGAGAGAAGAGCTGTACTTACCACTAAGTTACTTTTCAGATTAAGATTTTACATAATAAAGTGTAAAATACAACATATAATTAAAAATTAAACCAGAGGTTCCCAAACTTCACAAATGCAGTGTTTAGTCGTGTCTCCTCCATGTTGCTGATTATACTTCAGTACTTTTATTAAAGTAGGATTTTGAACACAGCACTTGTATTGGAGTATTTTTACATTGCTGTATTAGTATCTTTACTGAAGTAAAGGAATCTGAATTATTAATTTTTTCCTTCCTGATACCTGAACATGCGTGTCGTCTGATACCGATCTGATACCACATATTGTGATATCGGATCGGTGCAAAGACTCGCCGATAAAATGCTGCATCGGAGATATTCCTGATGCCGGTATCGATATGGAAACATCTCTAGTTTTGGTTTTGCAGCAGGTTTCCTGTCTGGTTCAGTCTCAGTGTTTCCAGCAGCAGCTGTCTGGTAAACTCTGCGTTCACCTCCTGCTCGGCACCAAGCGGCAGAAACATACAGAATAACACCTGACTTGTGCTTTGAGAAGCGGGCAGTGCTGCGGCTCTCTGTGCCACGGAAAATACTTTGTGGCGTGTAGCTGTTGCCAGCAAGTAGAGGGAGGAGAAAATAATTGTTGTTATGCTCACGCTGGGAGTTGGCGTGCAAAAACAAAAAGACAAGTGTGCAGAAAACACTTCACTGTTCGTCTGTACACAGAACACACACTGTGGACTTTCCCTAAGAATATTGGGTTGGATTTCAGAATTTTTACTAACTACTGTGCATCCCCTTAAGGTACACACACACTTCTGTAATTCAGTTCTGTTTTCTCTCAGTCTGGGTCCTGTACAGTAGCCTATTGTTTATTTCCTCCTGCAGCCCAGAGAAGCCTGTTAAAACTGGTTTTATACTGGAGGGGGTGATGAGTATGTGTGTGTGTGTGTGTGTGTGCACTCCTCCCTGATGGTTTTCATTCAGCAGGAAAATCCCCTCGTGGATGGTTTGTGGTCACATTTTCCATCAATCTGTCTCAGTGCGGTGCTGCTCCCTGCAGGCTGGTGGAGGCAACTGCAGAGTGTTTTTACAGCAGAGACGACGAACACAAAGGAGTCCAGCACACGGGGAGGATGATGAAGATGAAGGGAGATCCTCCTGCTGCAGAAACAAACAGCTGACTCTTCTTCTGCCTCCTCAGGGTTTGTCATTCCGAGTGCGTTCTGTCAGCGTAGGAGAGCAGTGGCTGCAGCAGCAGAGCGCCCCCTGCAGGTTGGTTCACACTCTGTGCTGCTTTTCCTTTGAATGATTTGAATCATGTGAATGTGTTTTAATAATGTTGAGCTTTGGACTGTTGGTTGGACACAACAAGCATTGTGAAGGTGTCACTTTGGGCTCTGGCTCATCGTGACGCCATTTCTCACTATTTTTACTATTGTTACAAAGCAAACGATCAATGGATTAATGGAGAAAATAATCAGCAGATGATCCAGAATGAAAATAATCATCAGCTGCAGTCCGATACAAAACAGTTCAAAATGAGCTCCATTCACTGCAGGACTTCTACTGTAACAGAGTATCTACAGAGTGTAGTAGTATTTTTACTGTATTACGCAGTATTTACAGTGTGTATTACTACTTTTACTGCAGTAAAGACTCTGAGTACTTGGTCTTTATTCCCTTTCTTCCTCTGTCCGTCAGGAGGATCCGCGGTGAGGCCAAGAAGTGTCGTAAAGTTTACGGCATCGAGCACAGAGACCAGTGGTGCACGGCCTGCCGCTGGAAGAAAGCCTGCCAACGCTTCCTCGACTGAACGGAGGAGGAAGAGGAGGAAGAGGAGGAAGAAGAAGGACTGAAGCAGGCTGTAAACGTCAGCTGGTGGATGTTTTATACTTTCTTACATCTGAAACCAGAAATGTGTTTTTTTGTTTTTATACTCTTTCTACATTTGCTAGAAGTGTCTCTTTCATTTTGAATGTATTGTGTAGACGTCGTGTCCTGTCGGTGCTCTTCCACCAACAGATCGGGCAGCTACGATGTGACCTTTGACCTTGAAGCCGACTCTCCTCAGGTGTTCTTAACAGACCAGCCAGCTGTGTCAGGATCCATACGTACTCAGTGTACCGGCGGGTTTAGGGAAGCATTGTTGTGACCAGATTGTTCAGATTTATTGATCAAGACAAATGAGTCACGATTTCTACAGGAATTAAATTTGGACGGAAACTTGACTGGTGGAGGAGAATGTGCAGATCTCTCTGGGCTGCCACCTAAAGGACAAAATCCATGTTTGATTTGCTGTTGGTGTCAGTAGTTGTTGTGGCGTTAACGGGCCTTATTAGCAGGCCGGATGTCGGCGGTTTGGCGTTCTGGTTTATTCCACATCTGTTTACGCCACGTGAACTCCTGCAGCTGTGAGGACGTGGAAGTAGAATTTGTGCTTTAATCTATGATGTTGTCGAACCCTCTACAGAAATCACATTCAGATAATACAACACTGTTGTGCTTCCAAACCTAAAGAGACAGTTCAGATTTTTGAAGTGGGTCGTATGAGGTACAGTAGAAGGCGGTCGACGCCCAGGTTTAGAGAAGCAGGCAGCTGCACTGACCCAGACGCTCAGCGACGTCCTGCTGTGGACGGGTTCAGCAGGAAAACGGATTTTAGCCTCCTAAAAAAATCAATATCAGTTGAAGTGTTTACAATATTTTCACCTCTTCACTTTGCCGTCAGACGGGCCTTTCTGACCTTTCCGATGGGGAACTGAAGCTGTTATATCGCTCGCTTCAAAACCACCAGACTTTTACCTTGCAGCAGTAAAGTGTTGCTGGTCCACCGCGGCCTCGATCGGTTGGTTAGTTTATGTTATTCTGTGACTTTTACCTCTGAACTAACTTGTTTGAACACCCGACTATGGGTAAGTACCTCACACAACCCCACTTCAAAAAATCCAATCCTGTCTGAACGATGTTTCTCAGAGGGAATGAAGCACATGCGTCCAGACTCTGGTCTGGGGTTCAGGCGGCAGAAAGTCTTTGGTGAAGGTTTTGGTTAAATGTTGAATAAAGTCGTTGTGTCTCGAGTCACTGCAGAGTTGTTCTTCATCAGACCAGAACCGGATCTTTCTGAACCTGAACCAGGAGCTGAAAGAGTCTCTGTTCGAGGATCGACAGATCAACAACATTATGTTGACCGAAAACGATTCACTGCTGCAGATTAGTTTTATATAAATGTAACTTCTGTATTTTGGATTTGTTGTTTTACTGTATTAGTGCAGATTCTCTGTTGATGTATTAAAGGGTCACTTCACCACTTTTACACATCAGAATCAGTTAACTAGTCCTGGTTAGTCCTCCTCGGCCTGTTTAATGTCCCGTGTCTCTGGAGGAGGACGTAACCCTGATGATGTCATAGTGACGTGGCTGTTTACCAGGCAGAGAGGCTCTGATGAAAGACACTATACAGGTGCATTATGGGAAATGTAGGATCCAGTGTTTTTGGATTAGAAGTCCAAAATACTTTTTAAAGTATGTGTCAACACTAAATATTCTCAGTTTAGATTTTGTTACATTTCTTTGTTTCATCCTTAATTACATTTCTTTTGGAACGCAGCTGATTGGTTGAGACTGTTAAAGGGACAGGAACGCAGAATAAACTGCTCAAAGTGATCATCTTCTTTCCAAACTGTCTCCAATCTTTGCTTTTTTCTTTTGAATCAGTCGATGTTTCCTCCTTCAGGCCTCTGTGATTTATTCAGTAACACTTTACTTTCACCCTCCTATTTAGCGTTTATAATAAATATATAAACATGTTATGAATGTTTGTAACACACTATAATGTGAACAGATTAAAATGGTAAAACACAGTTGTAATAATATAAAATATGAGAAGTTAGAATTATAGAAAATACTATTAACAAACACTTGAAATGTCCGTATAGCTACATTACAGTGTGTTATAAATCGTTTATTACATGTTTATATGCTGCTTTAAGGCTGCTGCAGACTGATGTCTTTATGGTGGGTTCGAGTTAAGACATGGGGTTTGACTGCGTTTTCAGGTGGTCTTGGTGTGTCAGGGCTCTTAAACTCTGCGATGATTCACAGAAATCTTTAAACGTCTCAAAAACTGAGAAACAACAGAAATCTATCAGGTGCGTCGCTGCAAATATCACTCGGTTCCTCCTCTTTTCATTTCCCATCAGCCCTTTTCTTCGTGCGAACTTCAGTTCAGTAGTTTGATGTTTGGAAACAGGAGCCATTTCCTCTCTGTGGAGACCACACGCAGTATTGATCAAGAGGTCTGTTTGATTCCAAAAACACAATGTTTTACACTGAACTGCACATACTTTGTAATATGTACTTGTTGCTGGTGTGTATACAGAAATATGAACACCAGGCCATATATCCAACAGCGCCTTTGTAAAGATGGTCAACATTTCTCTGCAGTAACTGAGACAAAGACTCTTCTCTGTTTATATTCTCTATATGTCCTTTGTTTATGAGCAAAAACAGTAAATGTTGAATCGTATCATTTTTAACGTGCACTCTTTTATACATGATGTCAAATCCTGATGTTTTAATAAACTGAAAACGCTGATTCTGTCTTATTTTGTGTGGTTTGGTTACAGATGACTCCACACAGGTTAGAAAAGTTAGTTAAAGTAGTTTCCCAAGAAAAATGTCCCCTGTTATACTATTATATATTCTATCATTAGATTATCATTCCTCATCATTCATGGAAAAGCAGGATTTTACTGTTGGAGTTGGATGAGGTGGAGCTCACTTTAAAAAAATTAATATATATATATTTTAGTGCTTATAGTTTATCAATAATAAATGCTATCACTAGTTGTATTAATTTCATCATCAGTTTGTCCACAAATTTTTTAATTTAGTCAATAAAATAAAGCAACTTCTTTTGTCCACAAAACTGCTTATTTAGTTTAAACACAGATTCGTCAAACTGATTGATTGATTGAGAAGGATCAATGAAATCCTCCCTTTGGAGAAGCTGGAATGTGATCATTTATAGAAGTAAAACATTTATAATCAATACCCTCATCCATTAAGGTATTAATAAGAAGCACAGCACCTCTCTGTGTTTTAAATAAAGTTTTTATTAAAGATGATCCAGCTCAACAATAACCTGAACACAAACCTCCTGTAAACTAATAATAAAAAAAAAAACTGCTGCAGGTACAGTGACTGGTCCACTCCGACACACACACACACACACACACACACACACACACACACACACACACACACACACACACAGGCACGCACACAGACACACACAGACACACACACACTTCTCAGCTGTGACTCTGCTGTAATAAATTATATGTACAGTCCAGGTCCATCTGTGACTCCATCTGACACCAGAACACACGAGGGAATCGTCACTCTGCAGCGATGGAGTCTGCAAACACAGAAACATACGTTCAACACAGACACTAACGTTCAACACAGACACTAACGTTCAACACAGACACTAACGTTCAACACAGACACTAACGTTCAACACAGAAACATACGTTCAACACAGACACTAACGTTCAACACAGAAACATACGTTCAACACAGACACTAACGTTCAACACAGACACTAACGTTCAACACAGACACTAACGTTCAACACAGAAACATACGTTCAACACAGACACTAACGTTCAACACAGAAACATACGTTCAACACAGACACTAACGTTCAACACAGACACTAACGTTCAACACAGAAAACAAACTACAAGAATAAAGGAGTTTCATATATTTCATTTCAATTTCATATAATATCTGTGGATGAAATAACGTGAAAGGAATTGAATGATCCTGTAAAGACACTAAATCTCTACGTCCAGTCCGATTCGTACTCACCATTTATCCGTTTTGTTTTGGGTGGATTCGCTCTTTCCATCACAGGCGACGATCTTGACCTTGTCGACCTTCACGAGGTCCGTCACCTCCCTGAACTCCACGTCGTTCAGGACAAACGTCCACACGTTGTCACAGAACCTGTAGGTGTTCAGGGAGCCCTGGAGGACAGCAAGAGGACAAAGACTGAGCCGGACATATTACAGGTCCTCCTCCTCCTCCTCCTCATCATCATCATCAATATGTGATGAAGTGAAGGATGAAGAGTTCCTTTATGTGCTGAGAAAATTCTCCTTCTGAAGCTAAATAAACTGTTTCAAACCCTCTGGGATCAGCTGGAAAAAGCATCGTCACAGAGCTGAAAACAGGCTGTTTGTCTGTTTTGTCTCTTTAGAGATACGTGGTTCTCACAGGACGGCGACGCTACAAACACGTAATGATCTTATAGACCATGATGCATTGCTGCAGATTAAACTAGCCAACAGGATATAAAGGAGTTAAAATGAACTCAACCTGAAACATCTACAGCAGTAAAATGCAACAGACACATGAATGCAGCAGGAATATTAATCCAGAAACATCAGAGATAATAAAACACTGACAGGAACTCTTTACTGCAGCAGGAGCACTTTACTTTAATAAATTCAGCAGATAATATTTACATCATTACTTAAATATGGTTTTGAATGCAGGACTATTTTCACAGAGTCGTATTAGCTGAAACAACACGACTGCTTCCTGCTGGTGTTCAGGGTTAAGTCTGAGGGGCAGAGGTCAAAGGTCGCAGGACGCGGACTCACCCTGAAGTTGACTCTGTTGCGGATTCGGTTGGCGAGCGCCGTGTTGATGGCTTTGTCAAACTGAAGGAGGACCTGAAGAGCCAGCTGAGGAGTGATCTGCTGAGTCTGAACACAAACCAGATTTCATTTAACATTCGACAGCAGGAACCTCAGGCTTCACGTCGTTACCCCGACAACAAATCCCCAAAACCACCCGCCGACATCTCCAGCACTCAATGATCAACACGTCACGTCTGATCATCACCTCAACACGTCTGATCAACACGTCATGTCTGGGACCAGTATCAGCAGATACCGATCATGGAGTTTATTGGAAGCTTTCTATTGATCGTGTAGCATTATTTACTTATTTAACTTAACAACACTGTACATTAGGAGTCCCAAAGAGACGTCGCTCCGTTTGTAACTTCAGACCCGAAGCTCAACCTCAGGTGACGACAACACAACCATCCAGGTGATTTTACACCGATATCGATCGGTTACCGATCAATCGCAGCACCTTGAACTAACACGTCGTATCAGATTAACACCATTTAACTGTCTGTGGAGACACCAGAGCCCACCGACGAGGACCCGCTCGTAACTGCCGTCTGAGTGCAGATAAACACACAAGACTCTTGATGCTAAGCTAGGCTAACCCTGTCCTGACGTCACCTGTTGTTCCCAAAACACTGAACTGTTCCTTTAACTCTGGTCCGAACAGATGCTTTATGGGAGATATTCAGTCTTAACTCATCTTCTGTGGACCACGAGGGAATTTACCTGAAGATGATTAAACATTTATATAAAATAAGCCCCACACTGGTTCACACATACGAGTCTCCTGGAAATACTGCTGCAGGTGTTTGTTAGTTCACGGTGATCTTTGTTCCAACGTGACTTCAGGTATCTGCATCAGAGGAGATGGATCCATGCCTTCACTTAGTCTGACTTATTCCTGACACTTTCTGTTGTTTGTGTGAAACTTTTCCTGCCTGCTGCAGACAACACAGCCTGAACAGAGCTGATCAACCCCCCCGACCTGGACCTGGACCTGGACCCGACCTGAGGGGATCCTGACCTGGACCCGGACCCGAGAGGACCTGGGACCTGACTTGGACCTGACCTGAGGGGATTCTGAGGGGACCCTGACCTGGACCTGAGGGGACCTGGGACCTGACCTGGACCTGGACCCGACCTGGACCTGGACCCGAGAGGACCTGGGACCTGACTTGGACCTGACCTGAGGGGATTCTGAGGGGACCCTGACCTGGACCTGAGGGGACCTGGGACCTGACCTGGACCTGGACCCGACCTGGACCTGGACCCGAGAGGACCTGGGACCTGACTTGGACCTGACCTGAGGGGATTCTGAGGGGACCCTGACCTGGACCTGAGGGGACCTGGACCTGGGACCTGAGGGGATCCTGACCTGGACCTGGACCAGAGAGGACCTGGGACCTGACTTGGACCTGACCTGAGGGGATTCTGAGGGGACCCTGACCTGGACCTGAGGGGACCTGGGACCTGACCGGGACCTGGACCTGACCTGAGGGGATCCTGACCTGGACCTGGACCTGACCTGAGGGGATCCTGAGCTGGTTCTGGTGGTTTTGAGAGAACAGAACCACCTCCAGCTCCTCTGTGTGATAACACCGGAGCTTCACACTGACGCTGCAGTGAAACTGCGGACTATCTGCAGCAGGTCGCGTCTAACAGCGGCTGTCTGCAGGTTTCAGAGCAGCAGGTCGTGTCTAACAGCGGCTGTCTGCAGGTTTTAAGGCCTCAGGTGGAAACACGAGAACTTGTGCAGGAGCGAGCCGCAGCTAGCGGCGGGCTAACCGTCACCTGAGCTAGCGGCGGGCTAACCGTCACCTGGATGAGCTCGTCCAGACTCTCCTGCAGGCTGTTCCCCAGGGTGGTGTTCCGGTACAGCTGGTACGCCATGGCGGGACCTGCGGGACCTGCGGGACCTGCGGGAGGAACGAAAAGCTGCGGCGAACAGTCCTTCAAACACGCGCGGGGCTAACTGGCTAACTGGGCTAGCCGCTTCCCTCCACTGCGACGGCTTCCGGTCACACCTTTCAAAATAAAACCGATTCCGATTTTAATGCCACGACACAAAACTACTGATACTAATGATAATACTACTAATACTAATACTAATACTAATACTACTATTACTACTAATACTAATTATACTACTAATACTACTGATACTAGTAATACTATTACTAATACTACTGTTACTAATATTACTAATACTACTACCACTACTGCTCACTGTACTGCACAGCGTGAATACTACTACTACAACTAATAATAATAATAATTATACTAATATAGAAAATAATAAATATTTTTTAAATTTTAATAGTTTTTTTTAACAAGTAACAAAATGACTAAACTGTCAAATAACTGTAGAGGAATAAAAAGTGACATAAATTAGAAATACTCAAGTGCAGTATAAGTACTTCAAAAGTACTTTAGTAAATGTCACATAATAAACATACAGAGAACAAGCAATGATAAACAAAGATATAAAGAATAGTACATTGAAAAGAAAAATGCAAATGTAATGTGACATAAATGAATTATAGAAAGTATTGAATCATCATAATTACATTTCTAACATCATCACTATTTTATATCAAACATCCACACAAAGCTGCTTCGCTGTCACACTGTCGGTCGAACACAAGAGAGGATTTTCTGTATTTCTGGAGTTTTTTTGTCCTCTATCTGTCTTTTTCTTTGTCACTTTATGTCTCCTTGTCTTTCTGTTGTCTATTTTCACTTTTGTTTGGCTTGTGAGTCGTTTCACTGGTTTGTGATTTCAGGTGATTTCTTGAAGGTATTAAAGTTTAAGAATGCTGTAATGGTGTAGCTTTATTGTGCAATGCCTCAGTCATACATACAATTACTAATTCTAATAGTTAGAAGTTTTTTTCCCTTTATTTTGAAGGCTGATGGAGTCTACGGCAGGGAGGAAGGGCCAAAACCTTTTCAAACAATATCTCTTTCACTGTTATTTTTCTATTTCACTAATGTATTTTGTATATTATATTTGTCTTTATTTTTGAATTCATGTATTTTCCATTTCATTCATGTAATCAATGCCTTTATTAATGTAATTTCGGAACTTTAACGTTTTTAATTAACTTTACACACATATATGTAAATATATATACACATATATATGTTTCACTGACATTTGTGATTGTGAGCATCAGCCTGCAACTCATTGATTTTTTAATATGTATTTAATCAGCAGCTGATCAATAAGACTGTGGATGATTCAATGACTCCACCAGATGGCAGCAAAACATCAAACAGTGAAACCACTAAATCTCTCTATCTAAATCTCTTCCTTCCTCCAAGTCCTCCTCAGCTTCTTCTTCACTGGTTTTCCTAGCAGTAAGTACAGTATTTCTTTATGAGATGTAGCCGAGTAAAAGTAGAAAGTAGCATTTAATGGAAATACTCAAGTAAAGTACAAGTATGTCAAAACTGTACTTAAATACAATACGTTCTTTGTTACTTTGCACCACTGATTGATTATCTTCAAGGTTCTTTGTTTAGTTTCAACAGCGAGAAATGTTATAGGCTCATAAATAATTATATATATATATATATATATATATATTTGTGTGTGTGTGTGTGCTAATGCTGTTTCATGTATTTATACTACATTTCTTTAAAATAACCTCTTATGATTAAATTGTTTTTTGTTCTTTCTACAATAATTATATTCTAAACACATTGAATTGTATGTAAACTGCTGCTCATTAATGTAATAACTGTACAATCACATTTAGTTTGTATCTTTAATAACTTGTTCAATTCTAACGCTTTTTGGGAGATTAGTTGTGAATCTAAATATAGATGAAAAAAGGAGTAAGACGTCCTTGAGTTGGGACTGTTTTGTCAGATGTCTGTACAGTAGTTTGCAGGGTGTCTGCAGGCTTTTCTCTCAAATATTCTCCAAAATTAGGTCATTTTGTTCCACACTGGAAAAGTCCCAACTGGAAATGACACCTTTGCAGAGAGATTAAACTAATTTTCTGGTCTGACTCCAGCAGCTTTTTGTCTTTATATAATACAGGATTAATACATAGAGCACATGTGAACAAATACTCAAATATTTGTTATTAGAACAGAATACAACAATAAAAGAGGCAATAAAATATAACAGTATACAGATATACAGTTACATATATACTGTACACACACACACACACGCACAGAGCAACAAGCTGGAGGTGGTAGTGGGGATGAGGGTAGTGCAGAGGTAATGGAGGTAACATCTGGGTACATGTCACCCATGTGAGGCCCACACGGAGCTGCTGCTGCTGGTCAGGCCACAACCTGCCTCACATTTCCTCTCCGGCTGCTGCTGCTGTCAGCGTTTCTGTGTGATGGATGTTGTCGCTGAGCGTTGTGAACGGCTGTTTGCTAATGAACAGATCTGTTTAGCCAGCCGCTCCGCTGACCTCTGACCCTGCTCAGCTCGAAGGAAAATAAAGCACGGCGGCGCTCGGTAAATATGGACGAGGGCGAGGAAAAAAGGCAATTATGGTGGAGGGAGTGTTGGCTCAACACAAAGCTAAACGATTACAAATGATGCAGGAATCTGGATCTCAGATCTTCAGTCTGTGTTAGAGGAGGAAGGACTGATGAAGACTCACCAAACAGGAAGTGCTTCCTTCACTTAATGAGACCACAGCCAATCAGCTTCCTCCTCTCATCAGCTTTATTTGTCTATGAGCAAACATGGTGTTATGTTGGTCAAGTCTTTATGGGGAATCCAAAGGACTTTAACCTTCTTCTCATCTCAGATTTCTATAGAAAGACTCTTCTGTCAACACATAATGGCTGAAATTCTTCACACTGTTAGTTATTTCATTTTTAAAGGTGGAATAAAGAATAAAGGTGGAAAAATTAATAACACTGGGTTGGTTCTTGCTGCAGGGGTGTAGCGCTGGGGGGTTAAACTAATAAATACTTTTGGCTGAATAAAAAGTTTCTTTATTAATACTATTATTATTATTATTATTATTATTATTATCATTATAAGGTGATGGGAGCTTATAGCCTATAATATCATAGGAACAGGTAAACCAGTGAAGCTTCACCTGAACTCACCCCCGGAACCTCCCCCCCCCCATCATGCAAACAATCAACAGCAGAAATGTATTTAACCTTCATGCCGAGTGTTCGACCAGCTGTGGGTTATTGATCAGCCTGTCAGGGCCAATCAGGACGGAGGGGAGGCGGAGCCACGGAGACGTCGCTAACACCACCTGAAAGGATTTTTGTCCACCTAAAGTGTTTCCCATCAGTCAGTGGGGTAATGACCTCTGACCGGCCGGGTGGTACGTCAGCAAATATCCGTTTGTCAAACCGTCGAGGAGCGTGATCGATGACGCTCGCCGGCGTTTCACTGCCTCGGTTTCGATAGCATGGAGGTTTTCTTGTTTTGTGTCACTGCCGGGCCAGTGTCCCTGAGAGTTACCTCCATGCTGGTCAGCTCCAATACAGGAAGTAGGGAGGAGGGTGTGTTTTTATTAACCGCGATCTCTCCGGATGTAGAAAAAAATCTCAATGCATTTCATAAAGATTTTACACAACAAACATGCAAAGTTTCAGCACTGAAAATTGTTAATAGGAAGTTTCAGGTGGGATAGAACAAACATATCAGGAGCCAATAAATCTACAAATCAATGAATAAGCATGTTTCTTCACTGAAGGCAGCACAGGCACATGGCAGATTATTTAATTAATTCATTTTAAATTGAGACCATCATGTAATAATACATTTTACTGTACATTTACTGGGGTATTTGTCACATAATTTGCCAACCAGAGATGGAGATACTTCGCATTTATTGTAGAGGAAGAAACAGTCACCTGCAAACAGCTGTGAGGAAGATATTTAAAGTAAAACATATTGATCACATTCATCCATATCACAATGTTTACATGTCAGCCGAGAAAGGATTTTTTTGTTTGGAGGTCATGAATGTGAGATGCAAGTAAAAGCAGGTGAGTAGAAACATACTTATGGGTTTCCATGTTTGTTTACAGGTGGGATGGATGCTTTATGTGAGGAGGTTAACAGCTGAGTGTTTAATTGTGGCGTGTTCATCAGTGTAAGGAGGTTAAACAGCTGATTAATAAGAGGCTAAAAGCGTGCGGCTCCTGCAGCTCCGCTCAGCTCTCACCGTTATGATAATGAGCTCATTCAATATGCAGATTCAGTCCTCAGAGGACTCACGCAATTAATTGTTCTCGTTGACTCGAGTAATTATTTGTTTGCAGATTTAATTTGGAGATTTAGAAAGTGTCGATGCCACATGATTTGTGTGTGTGTGTGTGTGGGGGGGGGATCACATTATGCAATCCAGATCAGCTGCAGAAATAATGCAACAGCTGATCATGTGAAGCAGCAACAAAACATCCTGATCTTTTTTAATATGAAGCACGACACAAAGGCCACAATTAAAGGAACAGTCTGACATTTTGGGTTCATCCGGGTCGTGTTTAGCCTAGCTTAGCACAAAGACTGGAAGCAGGGGGAAACTGCTAGCTTAGCTCCATCAACAGAGAAAAAATACACATGCAACAAGCTTGACACACCAAGTTTACCTTAAACAACCAACTCTGACCATGGCTGACTGACAAAACATGCAATATATCATATATCATCTATGTAGCATGTATGAGACTCCATTACAACAAACATTCAAAACCATATTTAAGTAATGATGTAAATATTATCAGCTAAATGTATTAAAGTAAAGAGTTCCTGCTGCAGTAAAGAGTTCCTGTCAGTGTTTTATTATCGCTGATGTTTCGGGATTAATATTCCTGCTGCATTCAGGGTTTGAAACAGTTTATTGAGCTTCAGAAGGAGAATTTTCTCAGCACATAAAGGAACTCTTCATCCTTCACTTCATCACAAACATTCACATGTAGTGAAGTACAAGTATAAAGTATACTACAGTTTCCAGCTGCGCATCATGAACGTTACAGACACAAAAGTGTTGGACAGAACAAACAACATCCTGGTGATTTAGATATTCTCTGAGCTTTGGAAGTAAAAACTTCTCGCTGTCACTGAACCTGCTAACAAGTAAACGTGACTAATGTGCTGCTGAATATTCCCGCGTGAGAGGCTGGATGTTTTCTCTGTGTCTCTGTGATCTGTGTGTTTACTGACAAAAACCTCAAATATTTCCTCAGAAGAAGACAAACAGACTGTAGTCTGTGTGATTTAGGTGGATTACTCCTTTAATCTCGCAGCTCTCTGATCTCAGTGAGCAAACATCGGCGCTCTAATTAGTGGCATTAGTGTTAATTAGCTGACTGAAATCTGCAGTTAAACACACTGAACTGTGATTCTCGTCTACATGAAGCCGTCTGAGAACGATTCGTCTGTCCACAGAGAAACACCTGGACAACATCTGGACAGGTAAATCTCTTCTTCGTCCTCTTCTCAGTTCACAAACAACCTGCATCTGGTGAGACAGACAGGTGAGGAGACGGACCGACAGGTGGAGGACCAACTGTCATCAGCAACCTGCTCCTGCTGATAAATTCATGTTTTCAGCTTTATTGATCTTTAAGAAAGTAATCGATCAGTAAATGTCGTCTTCTTTGTCGTCCCTGAGTTATAAAGAATAATTATTTGTGTGAGTTGTTGTGCTGTTTCCCTCCCTGCCTGACGGTGGTGCTGTTCACCCTGTCCTGTGTCTTTCTATGCATGTTGCGTTGCAGGCGGTGTTTGCTGATTGGACGGGAGACGGATGGTCCCTACTTTAAAATGGCGCCTGCCGATGGTGGTTTGGCTCTGTCTTCTTCCTGACTCCCAGCCCGGCCGTGCTGTGCTGCCAGGTGATCGCTCCGCTTTCTGTTTGGTGGAAGGTGAAGACAGGTGGGACAGGTGAGACAGGTAAGAGTTTTGCTTATTGATTTGGCCCTGCTCTCCCTGACTTCTATCCCGCCATGACTGATGAATAAATCCGTTGTGTTTGGACTGTGTCTGTGCTGGTCATCCTCGGGGGAGAGAGGGGAGATCTTTTACAGCAGTGAACGTCTCCCGTGGGATAACTGTCCAAAAAAAATTAATTACCACAATCCAGCTTTTTAAAATGTGCCGGTTAATAAGAGCTGAGACATAATTAAATCTGCGGCTGAGCGACCTTGGGAGGGTTCAAACATAAAAACATGATGGATGGAAGACACACACACACACACACACACACACACAGTCGTGTTTCCATCACTTCAGAGGACATTACATTGACTTTTTTTTCTGGAGACTAACCATAACCATAACTATAACCTTACATTAACTTCAATTAACTAAATTAACTAAACCGAGTCACTTTAATGATTTACATTATGGAGACTTGTGCTCATGTCCCCATTAGGAGGGCGAGTCCCCACAATGTGACTGTTTTAACAGATGTCCCCACAACGTGAGTAATAAATGTCTGCACACACACTGCTGGTCAACTGACTGAAAGTTATTGTGCAGAAAATTAATATCAGTGAAAGAATATATATAGTTTATATATATTTACATTTGAGCCACAGAGGTCAGAGGTCACCAGCAGCACAGTCAGACAGCAGCGATGAGGTCAAAGGTCAAAGGAAATAAAGATGGAGGACAAAACGCTTCTGTTACCACTGAAGAAAATGACAAGACATTTACAATGTGTGAGTTAAATTCAATGCTTTTTAAGAACTTTTTATAGTTTCAAATCTCTCTCGATCATGAAATCATGAATATTAATGTTGAGATTCATTTTAAATACATTTAAGACACATCACTAATCCACCTTTAACGTGTGTGTGTGTGTTCGTGCACATGTTTGATTGGCCATCGCAGCAACTTGCTGCATGACATCACAGCAGGTTGGTGCAACTTTTAAATATTCATTTTTCTCGTTTAGCCATTTCTATAGAGACGCTTTGTCCTCTACAGATGAGTGTTAGACAGCGTCATCCAGCTCTGCTCTGATTGGTGGATAGATGAATGTGTTCAGCTTGTTGTGCTTTGTGATGGTGACTGAAGACTGAGACCGACTCCGTGTGTGAGACGGCTGAAGTTTACTGTTTTAACACTGTTTCATTAGGCCGCCATGATGAGTGTGTAAATATTCTCTCAGGTTTAAAGCGCCGACGTGACCGTCTTTCTGTCCCGTCTGAGTCGTGGTCACCTAACAAACCGCAGCAAATTACATATTAACTTTCTTTTACGCTACGCTCGGCTTTGTTTCCATAATGGCGTGGACTCCTCAGAGATAACTGGCGTTGTAAGTCATTTCTTCATACATGACACAAGCGACCTCCTCTCAAAGTATTTTATGAACGTAATCAGACGCATCAATCATGGCGAGGCAGCGAGGCCCGCGTTGATCCTCAGAGTTTGGAGTTAAATGGCCCTAAAGAGTGATGAAAGAGCACGGCGAGCTTTATTCTTACAGTCGGAGGGATTAATCTCTTCTGTCACTGCTCAGTCAGAGTTGAACACATCCAATCATTCAGCTCAAAATTAAATCACTTCCAACTTAGAGCCTGTTTTCATGAAAAGTTACCAGGCTGAAAGCAGTAAGTTCTGCCAACTTGAGCAGCCGGGCCCAGCGGGAGAAAATGTGGGAATATTCCTTTAATCGGAGGTGAGAGACGTCTGTGACCCCCACGTAGAAGCAGTAAAAGTACTCCAGTGGACAAAAAACCACAGATTTCCATCACAATGTGAAACATTCTCAACTCAAGGGCCATCGTGCAGATGATCTGGAGCTTTCAATCGTATCACATGGTTTTCTTCAGCAGATGGAGTTCATGGAATTGTAGAATTCACATTTGCACTTTAAGGACCTTTTTCATAAAAGTTTTCTTTTTCTTTTTTTTTGTGCCTTTGTTGCCTAAACCAGGCAAAAAATAACTTCTTACATTGAACAAGATGTGTTTAAATTCCCCGTGATTCTGTAACCTCCGTCATGTGAGTGTGACAATAGCGTCACAGGTCCGGGACTGTTGTGTCGACGTAGGCCGACGAGCGAACATCAGATTGTGTCAGTTTTCCAGGCGACACAGGTCTATTTTTTGTGACCTCCAACCTATTTTCCTGGCGTTTCCCCTCCAGTCAGCATGTCTCATGTACGACTCGTACGAGGCTGAGAAGCAGCACATCGTATATGATCACAGCACCTAAAGCAGAGGGAGAAATCACACCAGAGCTCAAAATAAACCTCATCATCTCCTCGCTCGTAGTATCCAGACGTTTTTCGCTCCACCCACCAAAGTTTGCTGGCGCGCTGTTTGTTAGGAAGCGGTGTAAAACTGACATCACATTTACGTCTCAAAGAGGCTTAAACCAGGGAACCAACCTGTGCCTGCTTCTCTTACTATTTCTTCCTCTCTTTAATGTAACTGTGTCTTCATCTCTGAACCACAGACTGTATAACAGAAGTGGGCGTAGCCTCCGTGACGTGGATGGCCGTTTTGAAGCTCGAGTTTGGCATTTTGGCCGTCGCCATCTTGATTTTTTGGAGCCAGAAGTTTTTTGGAAGACAGGGTAGCGCTGGCTACTCATCAATCACAAGGTAGCCCCCCCCCCCCCAAAGCATACGCTGCTTTATCGTCTATTTTCCTCTAAACGGGTCCAGAATTTACTAAACGAACATCCTGCTGGACTGAAGAAGACTTAAAACCAGCGACTGAGACCATAAACTCATTAGGAAAATGTTTCCTGAGGTAATAAATCAGGTGAGAAGTCGGCTCATTTTCTCATTGACTTCTATACAATCTGACTTCTGTTAGCAGTCAGTGGAGTCGCCCCCTGCTGGCTGTTAGAGAGAACGCAGGTTTAAGGACCTTCAGCATCGGCCTCACCATTCAGAGTCAGTCGGCTGTCTGAAGTGAAGCCTGGTCTTTATTTAAATTGCTCTCAGGTAAATATGATGGACAGTTAGGTGTGATGATGGTCACGCCTGTCGTGATGAGCGAGTGCTCTCATTGACTGCGGGCCGCAGCCGACATGTCATCAGACTCAGGCTCATCTGTCTTTATCTGAAGTGGCGCAGAGAGACACTGGTCAACACACCTGAGGAACAGGAAGCGTCTGATTGGTCAGAGCGTCGGGGGAGACGGCAGACTGGAGGTCTTCACGGGTCCTGAAACACCCGAGAATTATTTTTGAAATGTTTTCGCTGTTGTTAGTTGTATGTAAACTTAATTCTTGCTGTTATTACACATGGTTGAGGCTGTATTTTTAGTTATTAGTGTCATTAAATATTTCAATGGGGTTTTGAATGAGGTTCTACAGAACAGAACCTGGAAGTTCTGGTTTCACTTCGGGCCTCTGCAGTACCACAGTTGTCCACTAGGACCTGGCAGCAATCAGACGGACTGACGTCGCAGTGACATATCTGTGGGTTTAGCTCATTACAGACATTATAAAGCAGTGAAACTAAACAGGAGAGTCCAGTGTGTGTGTGTGTGTGTGTGTGTGTGATGGATGGACGGCTCTAAACGATCTGTTCACTAACAGGAGGCGACACAATAATCTGCTCGTTTGTCGGCTTAACTGGAACGTCAATACTGTATCGACTGAAATGTCAGCGACGCCGAGGCCTTCATTAACCTGCAATCTGTCACACACACACACACACTCACACACACACTCACACACAGCCTGAGTGTGTCGATGAACGTGAAGCTGAGCGGCTTCACATCAGCGTCTCATACCTACAGATGACGAGCGTCTCCTAAACTCAACTGACAGGTTTCACATGAACAAAGTTGGATCATTTTGAACAACACGGTCCAGCTGTCGTCGTCATGCGTTTCTGTTGAAGCTTGTTCACGTGTCGGGTTCAGGAGCTGCCGCCACACGGCGTCTGACAACAGGAAGAGGGAAAGATGGAAATGAGAGCAACTACGCGGTGACAGAGAGAGACTGACCGCAGACGAACAGACGGTCTGTCTCAAAAACCACAGAGTGGACGCAAGTTCACGAGTTTAAAAATGAGACACCTCAGTGTAGAAGAAGAAAGTCTGACTGACGGGGGGGGGCCTCAGGGAACCGCCGCACTTCCTCCCCATCTTATTTAACAACCACAGGGCCCATTTGGTTCCATCACTGCACTTCGGTCCCACGCTCCCTGAACACATCAGAGCCGTAATGTTGGCAGATTGTCTCACTATCACTTCAGGACCATTTAGGTGGTCAGACCCCCCCCCATCTCTCCTGGCTCTGCACACACCTTGTTAAATCCCACTTTGTTTGCGGCCCTCGTCCTCTGACAGTTAAAGAAGTGACGAATGGCCATTATTATGGAAAGAAGGTTACTTTTATACACGGCTTGCGGCGCTGAGGGGGGGGCGACGGCGGCTGCTCCATCACTGTCAGGGAAACTAATGATAAGGTATCATAAGACACAGGACGGCCATGTTAAGATGGAGTGGCCTCCCGCTGAGTTTTCATCAGCCGCCGTCTGTCTGCGCTCAGCATTCATCTTGATTCTGCATCCACTCGCATTTATTTTGCTTTACAGCTGCAAAAACGCAGCAAACACTCGCAGCTTCTGTAGATTTATAAGTGGAAGAATCAGCTCGCACAATTCAAATGAATAATGATGATAAAAGTGTCATTTTCACTCTTTATTTCTGCACAACTTCACTGGTGGGTAAACGGAGGCGCTGCCGTGTGTTTGCAGATCAAACTGTGACAGATTGGCGAGCGGCGCCCGGACGCTGCAGTCGTTTAAACACAAACATAAAGTGAAATCAAACAGTTCTAAACCAACAAAATGAATCAGAGATAAACTGCAGGAGAACGGTTCTGTCTGAATTAACTGTACAGAAATGTTCTCAGCTTCGTTCCTCTGGTTTCAGACTGAACATGGCGGTTGCTTCAGGTACTGGTGACGCATGAGGTGAGATCCACAGTTCATATCACTCTGAGACAGGAGAGTTATCGTGGCGGTAATTATTTCCTGTTTCGTTGCAATATCTGAGGCCAGAGCAGTGTCTTGCCGGATGATGCTGCAGAAAAACTAGAGAACTTGAGGCGGTTCACAGTGCTGGAGGAGTGCAGGAGCTCGTGGGAAGTGTCGACCGAGGAGTCACATGATGATGGGACCACTGGAGCTGCTGGCATGTTGACCTGCTGTTTGTGTTTGAGTTCAGTTTTACTGTAAAGTACTTTCTGGTTGTTCTTTATTATTTTCTGTAAAGTTCCAACTGGCTGCTTCAACTAAGCAACAAAAGCCAAGAAACGTATGAATCCATCCAAAGAGCTTTTTATGTTTCACTGCAAACCTTCAGAAACAAACTAAGAGTTGTTCGGAGTCGATCAGTGCGTCCCCTGTGATTGGCTGAGGCCCTTTTCTAAGTTTGGGCAGAAACAAACGCTTGGAACGATTCAGGTTCATTTGGGAAGCTGAGGGAGGCTCCTGCAGCTCGCTCTGATGCACTGAGTGCTTTTGTATCCTGAAAACTTCACTCAGGACTCCGGAAGTGAACCGTCTCTGGTGTCTTTCACTTTGTACGTCCTTCCTGCGTCCGGCCACCTCGATCCGTCCACATGAAGAACAAACACGCAGGACTTTTGATTCGTTTGTCGTCTGGTCTGCAGACTCTGGTCCTGGAGGAAGCCATCGGACATCGAGCTGCTCTGAGAGGTAAAAAGCTGACGAGAAGTCTATGAAAGTTTTAATGTGAGCCAAGCCGACGATGATAAGCTGTTAGTCCAGGGAGCCGTGCTGCATTCAGGGTCTGCAGAAACAACACGGGGTCTCAGGATCCTCCTCTGTAATGGACGGATTAGAGGCTCAAATTGTTTTCCTGCTGCAGTTTCATTGAAGTTTCTGTGAATTAATTGAAACTGTGTGCTGGTTAAGCCCTGAAAAAACACTTTGAAACACGGAGTCTCGTAGTTTTCACCGGACGATTCCCAAATGTGAGTCTGCGGTTAGTGATGTGTTTGAAGAGGATTTTGATTTAATTAGCAGGCACACACGGGAACAGGACAGAGCTGTGCTGCTTTCAAGTCGAAGTTAATATCAAAACAAAATCACACACTAATCTTTCATTAATGGAATCCTTATTTATTAGGCAGCTTTTATTTGTTTAATCAGCAGCAAGGGAAATGAAGTTCTGCTGCAAATATATGCACAGACAAAGACAAAATAAAATCTTGTGTTCTTTGACTTTGAATAGAAAATGAACCAATAAGCGTTAACAGAAAGTATACAAGTAGACAGAGACTGGATTTACTGTTCACTGGCCATATTTCACTTCTACATCCAGATAAATATTTACTTTGTTTTTTCCCATTTTCCTTCTTTATTATATGATAATAAGAGAGCTGTATATCAGTGAGTTCAGGCCACTTGTCTGTCAGCACCTTCAAAAATGGTTTAATATGAATTATATTCCATCTGAGCCAACTCAGTGGTGAAGGTTTGCTTGAGTTTAGGCACAAAATATACTCGGTGAAGTCAAGTCGACAATTCATCTGAAAACAGCAGGTCTGAACTCTGAGCGCTTGTTTTGCAGTGGAGTGTAACTCAAGAACTGTTCTGGTGGTTCTGAGCGACTTTACTTGATGTCAGGCCACTTTAAACTTCTACTTCACCACATTTATCTAACGGTAGCTTTAAACACAAAATGTACAATGAGCTCGTAAAATATGATCCTGACGCTGCTGCAGGTTAAACAAGCCAACAGCATATAAAGCAAATCATTAGTTTAGACATTAAATTATCAGTAATGATAACCCAATAATGTAATATACTATAAAATAACACACGAGACATTAACAACACAAGTATTTTTACCTGATACTATAAGTACATTTTGCTGATAAAACTTTTTAGTTTATTATTTTTTACTTCTTCCACCGTCGGGGTTAAGTTAGTCATCGTGGATGAGAACATCTACGTTTCTATGTGACCAGGACCAGGACCCCAGGTCATTTCAACGGCGCCGTGCTGCACCAAACCGGGAACACGTGTCACCACGCCGTCCTCACAGCAGGAGATCGTCCCACCGAGCCTCTCTGCAGCGGACAAGTACTCAGAGAGCAATGTCAAAATAAAGTACAGAAATATCAAATATACCAAAAGTTCAAAAAGTAAGGTTAAAGTACTCATTTCATGCATTAATGTTGCAGCTGGTGAAGATGGTGCTACTCTGCATCATCATTTATTAGTTGACTCTACAGTATTAATAATTATATTTGATCTGAGGAACTCAGCTGTCAGATGAATGTAGAGGAGTAGAAAGGAGAGTAACCTCCTCTGACCGCAGGATGTGGACATGTTCAGTGCTATCAGTGAGCTGCTGTTGACGGTCGGGGAGTCATCGTCATCATAAGGCACCAGCGAACCAACGGTGGTCTCCTCTGACCCCCCCCCCCCCCCCCGAGATGCTTCGACGACGCTCTATTTTCACCTTCGACACGAGTCATATTTCACAGGATCTCTGGAGCTCCTCATCAGGCGAACGAGTCCTTTTACCCAACAGATGACCACCGCTGTTGTTTTCCTGGTGAGGGAAATCTCCCAAACGGCCACAGATCAGCAGAGGAGAGGAGCTGATCCGAGGACAGCAACCCCCTGATAAACAGGGCCTTCATTGAAATTAAAAACACACTGAACACGTTTCCTCATCACTGACATCAAATTAAAAGATACCAAATGATAAGCTTTTTCCCTTCAAACAGAAATCTATTTGATTTCTTCTGCTTCAGTTTGTACACAAACTTATTAAAATTGGACTGATGAGAGCTGTCACTTTAAATAAGTCCAGCAGAGGTTAACAAACAGTGGAATAATAACGGGATGAATATGTTTGTTGTCCCCTCATCGTGCAGACGGACTCGACTCCCCTCACAGCGCCTCTTTAGAAACAGCTCGACTGTGCTGTGTAAAGACCATTATTTCCTTTTGTCCCGCACCGTCTTCTGTCTTTATTATTGCATAACAGAGGAGTAAATACAACAGATTCATCCTCTCTAACGACTTCCTTGTCGCCCCCCCCAGACGCCGCGCTCCACTGTGATTAATGTGGCGCGGCGAGTCCGAGCCGAGACGCCGAGGGAGGACGGACGAATGTAACAAAAAAACAGGAAGGAAAGAAAAAGGTGGTGGCGAGATCACGGGAGGATTGTACGAGCAGCGTCTCGTGTGCCACAAACATTAAGAATGTAATGTGCTATTACTCTGTGAGCCCCGGCCTTCCTCCGGGCTCGGCTGATAATAGAGCCGGGCTTTAGCCCTCGTCTGCCAGAGAACACGCCGCCGCCGACAAGGGCCCTCGACACGCCGCCGCCTTAACACCAACCGCGCCCGCCGCTCCTCCGACAAAAATTGACATCGTCTGGAGAGCGAAGCAATCAGCCGAGTCGGTATTACTGAGCATTTATGTCTGAGCCAAACCGGCACAGCAAATCTTGACCTTAAAGAAGCCCGTTATTCCATTTTTCTTTCAGACAACTCAGGAGCTCCCTGGGAGATCCGAGGCCGGCGGGGATTTCCTGCAGGTTTATCTGTGGGTTTAATTCACTGATACGCCAATCTGTTTCCTCCTAATGCAGCCGAGGACGAGGGCCCGGCGGCACGGCAAGAGCACAGAAAGAAAAATATGAGCAGAGACTCGGACGTGTTGATATATGATCCAACACAGACAGTAAATACTCCCGAGATCAGCCGCGGAGCCGCACAGGTGAAGGTAAAGGTGGGCGAACTGTGAACTGTGGATCAACGCCGACACAAACCACAAACACTTATTAACCTATCGGCTTCACTGGCTGCAGAGCCGATCCTCCACAGGAAAAGCTCCCATCAGGCCACACCGGCAGGAACCTCCATGTACTTCTCAACTTTTAGTTTCAGACGATGACACGAGGTTATAACGTGGGATGAGCAGTAAGACGTCATTATTTAAAATATAATGTAAAATAACGATTGTAGACGATGTCATGTGACCGATGAAGTTCGAAAGAGGAAAAACTTCTGGGATTTGATTAAAGACGTATATAACCTGTGGACAGAAACACTCACAGGTAGAAGTTAACTACAACTCCCAAGAACAAACATCCAATCACAGAGCTGCACATTCTGGCAAAGTTTACAATCTGCAGTCAGTCACTCAGCTCTTCGGTCTTTTCTTTCTGCTTTGAATTTTATAGAAAAAAAAAAACGTGGTTAGACATTTAAAACGATGTTCAACAACTCTGTATTTAACTTTGTTTTATGTATTTGACTGTATTGTATCTGTTAGTATTTCAAGACGTTTGCCACATAAAGCACATTGTTAACATTCAGTTTTTCTGCTTCCTGTCCTCTTCACTCCTCCTCCGGTCTGACTTCATCTTCACTACGTGAGATCAATAAATCTGATAAAAATTAATAAACTCTTCGGCTCAATTAGTTGATGACTTCTAGACAAAGAATTTTAGATATTTAATTAAAATGTACGAGACTTAATTTCCATCCTTGTTCCCTCCTTCCTTTGCCTTTCCTTTCTTTTTCCCTCTTTCCTTTCCTGCTTCTCTCCTTTCCTTCCACCCTTTCCTTTCCGTTTTTCTTGTTCCTTTCTTTCCTTTTACTTCCGTGTTGTCTCCTTTCCTCTTCTCTCCTTTCTTTTTCCTTTTTTCCTTCCTTCTCCCCTCGTTCCTTTCCTTTGCGTCCTTGTTGTTGCCTTCCTTTCCCTTTCTCTTCTCCCTTCTTCACTCCTTTCCTTTTTCTCTCCTTCCTTTCCTTCTCTTTGTGTCCTTCGATCTTTCCTTCGTTGCTTGCTTCATTTACAGTCAGAAGAAGGAGAAATGAGGGTTTCAGGTGACAGGACAGCGTCCTCCTCGTCCTCGTCACCTTTCCCTCCTCTGGTTGGTTGCTGTGAGTTTTAGGTCTGGCTCGCCCGGTGGTGTTTTGGCGTTGGCGTCCTGGGATCTGGCCGTCAGTGAGCACCCCGGGGGGCCCCGGACGTGGATCCTTTCAGCCATTAGAGCCGTGGACTCGGCCGCGGTTTCCTCCCCCGGCCTCCTTCTGGGAGCACGAGGAGCAGTTTAAGTGATTTCTCTCTGAGCGTCCCCATAAGTGCAGCAAATATCGCCCGTTAAACCCGTGAATTGTAAAACATGATACTCTGTTTCGTCTTTTTAAAAAGCTCAGCGATCACCGGCCGCCATCGGAGGAGATGGGCTAATTAAATTGGTACTTTTCACAAGTCTTACTCAATAAATCTGAATAAATTAACAAGGCATTACTAAGGCTGCTACATTAAATTTGCATAGTGCATTTAATGAATATGCAGCCGTGAGTGGAAAGGTCTGCCACTGTGAACCCCGGCGAATTACCATAACTACTTCCAGCATGTTTCTTAAATAATGCTCTCATTTGCACATCACTGAGTTGGCTAATTCTGGCTTCGGCGAGGGCGGCCTCGTAATTAAAGAATCCCACTTTAATTTTTAATGAAGTTTATGTTACATCAATCCTGACAGTAATGAGGAGGACGTGGAAACAAAAAGGCTGCTAATAATTAAATTCACAAACCAGTTTGAGGGATAATAACTCCTGAGGAGGAATTACATGACTAATTATTAATTAAATATTCATAGTATCATGCAGCAGAGGCAGGCGGCGGCGGCGGCTCGCTGTAAGCAGCCGCCTCGACGCCGGTGGAGCCCAGATGCCAAACGGCTTTTATCTGTGAAGGACTTGAGAGGCTCATAACGGCGCTCTAGACTGCCATTAATTATAATGACCCCTAAAACAAAAGCAGGCTGTAATTGGTGGTCGTCTGTGGCGGCGTGATGTCAGCGAGGTGTGGTGGCTTCACACTGAACAAATCACAGACTGACCGTCGTTTACTCTGTTATTAAATAATCAGCCGACATGAAACGTGTTTTCTGGACTCGTCTTGCCTCATTCTGTCCTGTTAATTTATTCATCAAAGACAAACTGGACAAAGAACCTGTTTGTTTGTCTCAAACTGTCGGAAGATTTTAATTTCATGTGAGTCTGAAAACCTGAAAAAGTTCAAAAAGACAATAAGATTTAATTTAAAGTGGAAACTTTTCAGGCATTAACGTGTTTTCGTTAAACGTAACCTGCTGCATTCAGGTGCTCCTCGGATAGTCCGGATTCCCCAGTTAGGAGCTTTGAACTTGTAATGTGGAAACATCATCTCTGTTTCATTTGCGCTGGCTGATACGTCTCCCCCTCTCCTAATCAAACCCAGCGATTTATCGGGATAACCAATCACAGCCGTTTAATATGATGACTGACAGAGAGGAGCGCCGTTCAGGCATCTTCATAAATAACCAAGATGGCTGCTGCGGAGCGTTCCCCGGTCGGCTACAGCGGCAGGATTATGGACTGGGCTGTAAAACAACCGAACCAAACTTTATGTTGTTAAGAAAAATGTGTTTGCCGAACTTCTTGGGGGGGGTGCACCACACAGCTGTCAGACGCTGGTAAACAGTGGGTTTCAGTTTGTGTCCACTTTAAAACACATCAGCAGCATCATTCAGAGAATTTCCTCTAATCCAAAATGTTGCTGAGAAAATGCTGAAGGTGGCTTGTACATCTTGGATTTGGAGGCCGTGCTGTGGCTTCTTGAAGCACTGAAGACAGTACGTCTCTACGAACCTCTGCAGACTGAAAAAAAATCATGTTCTTCGGGGAAATCTTTAGTTCATCATTTCAGTTTTTGATGTAAAACAAGTTTCTGAATTTCTGTTTTCCAGATCTCTGACTTTGTACAGATAGAAGATGTCACATCACATAGAAATGAGGATCAACAAAATAAATAATTTCAATTTCATGTCCGAACACTGGAGTCGTGTTCCTCGTGAATGTGCTGCCATGTCTTTTCTCTCGCAGCCTGAAATCAGATTCAAATTACTTTTTAGTCTTCCATGATTTCTGTTGTGTTCAGGAATAAACATTCAAATGTATTTGGTAGAAGAAAAATAAATAAAACATTTACACGAATTTAAGTTTCCTTAACTAAGCAGGTTTCATGCTGCAGATGCAGCAGCAGTGAATTAACGGGCGGATGTGACGGGTGTCCCGGCCTGGACGTGTCTCCTGTTGTGTCTCTGTTGTGTTTCAGTGTCCCTGCACACCTGTCTCCTGTTCAGGTCTCGTTTGCTCTGCCCTTGTAGCCTACCTGCCCCCCCCCCTCCCTCTTTTGTTCTCTGTCTGGTTCTCGTCGTTCGTGGTGTGTGGAGTTTGACAGTGTTTCCTGTCTCCTGCTGCCTCCACGTGTCCCTGACTGTGTGTTCTTCTTCTTCCTTTATATTTCCGGCAGATTATCGACATGTGGTTCAGCTTCGTCTAAAGTTATACTGTGGATGCTTTGGGCTTGTAAACACATCGTATCAGGTGACTTTATTTAGCGTCCAAACAGTTACGTTAGAATCTCTGATCAGATGATCAATCGATCTGAAGGAACGTCGTCCATGTGACCACAGCTGCTGATGTCACAACTGAGTATTTACAGTGTGTATCAGTACTTTTACCTGAATACTTCCTCCTCCTCTTGGTTTTCAGTGTATTTTATAAGTTTAAAACAAGTTGACACTCAGACTGAAGGACGGATCGATGAACCGGATATATATTTTATGTACATGAGAAGTCAGTGTGTTTGACGCGTCCGACGCTCGGCGGTCCAATCAGAGCGGACCATTTCTGCCATCTTTAAAAGTTAATTTCAGAGGTAATGAGTGCTGAGCTCCCGCTAATTCACCAGCGCGCTCTGAAATCCACAGCGTGCAGGCGGAGGAGGAGGAGGAGGAGGAGGCCATCCCGTCTTTTCTCATTACAGACTTGTGAAACATTCTCATTGCTGGTGTATTTAATTGAGCTGCAGAAATGCAACATCAGGAGGACTTGGGGATAAATAAGGAGCGTCCCCATTGGTCCCACTGAGGAGCTATTGATGTTCCATAAATCCCAGTCAGGAGAAATTTAATTGAGTTATACCACGCTGAATTACCTCGCATCTAAATGGCAGCCAGGTTCGGGCAAATGGAATAATTAGGCCCCGGCCAAAATGTTATGGAGTGTGATCCCGAGTGACGCGCGGCGGCGGATGTTCATGGACGTGATGCACTCGATCAGCTGCATTTACAGAGAAGCAAATCAGATAACAAGGCCGAGCGGGGAGCACTTCATGAGCTCGGAGTCAAGATGCTGAAAATAACAGCTGCCTCTGTGCAGACGTGACCTGCAGGACTCGTTCAGGATGTCCTCGCAAAGATCCACGTCTTAAAGTCAAGATTACACATTTCCTCAAACATTTGTTGGGTTTTAATCTAAACATAAATAATAATAATAAATTTTTTTTGTTTGTTTGTGGATTTCTTCCAGATGTTTTGCAGCAAACCAGAACACTGTTGTGTCTGAACGCTCATTCTTCACTTTGGAAACAGCAATCTGACCGCAGGTCCATTGAGTAGCTGTTCTGGAGCTTTCAATTGTATCACATGACCTTCATCAGAAGATGGATTTTGTCCGTCTGTCGTGGAGTTGTCTTTAAAGTGGAAATTTGAAAAACATCTGCAATTCAATAATTCAGATTATTAAAACAAAATATGATTAACAAATAAATGATGATGTTTTATTATGATTTAAAATAAAACTTTATTGATCCAAAGGAGGATTCACAAAGTAGTAGCAGAATATAAAGTCATTAAAATGAGCTTCTTCTTTTAAATATCGTGGGTTATCAATAGAAATACACCTGATGATATCTACTGTACATCTGAAATGTACTGGAGCAAAACAAGAGAGGAAAATGAATAATTCAGCTATAATACCAGTATTTGTAAATGGTGCCAAATAAAGTGTTTGAACCCGCAGAAACAAGCTGTGAACACAACTTTAACATATCGTCACCAGCAGCAACAGGATCCTCCATGTGGACTCGTGTGGTTTTTAAACGCAGGCAAACGGGTGACTGACTCCTTTCCTGTTGCCAGTAGATGAGTTCGCCTTTCTGTGACAGTAGAAAGCAGCCGGGAGGCCAGCGACGATGTTACGGTGGTTACACTTTTATATCTTTTACTGAAGTTTCTCCTTCAAACTCAACGCCGACTCATTTGGAACGATGTTTGTGGGGTTTGGCTCAGTTTTCTCCCTGTTAGCTCTGTGTTTGGTCTCCACCTCCTCCTGAGGGGAATATCTGCTCTGTAGCTGCGACCGCTGCACTGTGTTCACCAGCTGCTCTCTGACTGAGTCTGTCTGCTCTTTGCTGTACAGTAACACAGTAACTTTCTCCAGCTTCTTCTCTGAAAACGACGTCATGAGAGCCGAGAGAGTGAACCAGAAGAGTTTAGTTGTGACCGGACGGATAAACAAACGAGCTGAAACCCACCATAAAGCTCCGTAAAGACGAGTGGAGCTGCGGATTCATCTTATAATTTACCGTAAAATATCGTCTGTAGCTGCAATATGTGTGCAGTTGCTTCCAGCCTGTTGGAATCACTTAAAGGTGTATGTTTCCTCTCTGTATCGGCAGCCTGGTGGAGTAATAATCTCTTAACGAGAGCCGGCGCCTCATTCGCTGCTCTTGACAGACGCTAATCGCCTCCCTAATTAGCGGCTCTCCTGAAGACCGCCGCTCGTTTACTAATCAGCCTCCAATTTGCTTAATCAGCGGTTTAATTGAAGTACTCGCCTCCTGAACAGAGAGCCACTCGAGCGTGAGACCGACCAGAGGAGACATGGAGATGCCGCTGGGAATCGAACCGGCGATCTCGGCAGCGCTGGTTCAGTTTCAGTGGAAACAAACCTTTTACCCTGGGCTTTGCCTTTCAGGCATCAATCAACTGACAGGTGGGCAGAGAAAGAGCTGCAGACGTTACTCAGGGCTGAAACTCACTAATTTAATTTGTTTTTATTTACTGTTAATTTCTCGTTTTTAAAAGGAAAAAAGCATCAAGCAAGGTGACGCAAAAATATCTGTTTTTATTAAAGACAATAAGTAATAATTAAGTTGATCTGCAGCAATTAGTCGATTAGTTCTGTTACCTGTGGTGGAGGTGATGAAGGTGTTGGAGGTGATGAAGGTGATTGAGGTGATGAAGGTGACGATGGTGATGAAGGTGTTGGAGGTGATGAAGGTGACGATGGTGATGAAGGTGTTGGAGGTGATGAAGGTGTTGGAGGTGATGAAGGTGATTGAGGTGATGAAGGTGACGATGGTGATGAAGGTGTTGGAGGTGATGAAGGTGTTGGAGGTGATGAAGGTGATTGAGGTGATGAAGGTGACGATGGTGATGAAGGTGTTGGAGGTGATGAAGGTGTTGGAGGTGATGAAGGTGATTGAGGTGATGAAGGTGATTGAGGTGATGAAGGTGACGATGGTGATGAAGGTGTTGGAGGTGATGAAGGTGATTGAGGTGATGGAGGTGATGGAGTATAGAAACAACAATAGCGTCCAGTGACAGAATGTGAAGCTCTGTGATTGGACGATGTGAGTCAGCCTGTTTCCGTGGCGTCCCTCCATGTTCAAACAGAGAGATTTACATGGTTTTGAATTGTCTCGTGATAAATCAGCCGCTCTAATGGAGGCTACCAGCTCTGACTGGGGGGGCGGGTGGAGGCGGAGGAGGGGGGGTGTGAAGGCGGCGTGCTGGGTGGTAACGGCCATGACACACTCAGTGGCACCCATTCATTTATTACATAATAAGGGGCCCGGCCGACCCGCGGCGGCGGCAGCAGCGGGGGGGTCGTCATTAATCCGTCACAAATTGGAGCCTCGGCGGCGCCCGATGAGTCGACGCCGGTGGAATATTTAAATTTGGTATACAGGAAACACACATGGGTTCAGGTGAATCAGTTTCATATTTACTACCTGGTCACCAACGGTTACCAGCCTGCTGACAGCAAAGTAAACACACAGTGACACATAACGAACACCGCCACAAGATAAACGTCACCGACGAAGACGAGACGATGACGAGGCGGCGACGCCATCAGACACTGACTGTGACCTGAGCAACGTACAAAAAACTTAGTTTAAAGAATAAAAACGTACCCAAATCTCTCTGTACTTAATAAATAACAGAGACCAGAGTCCTGCAGAGGTTGTGTAACAGGTAAAAGACCTTTTTCTATAAATTCACAGGCAGAAATAAACTGAACGCAGGCGGCTGACAACAGAAAAGATGTTTTTTTCCCGGAGAAGTCCAAGATATTATGCTGATATTATGAAACCCAATCAGCTGGCAGGATTTCATTTTATTGTGAAAGCCTACAACACTACCCTCGACCCGACGTTCACATCCACATGATGGGACGTCCCGCACTGAAGACCAACATCTGTCTGTCCAACGCTTCAGTCAAGACCAACATCTTTCCACTAAATGTTATTTTTCCTAACAACAAGGCGAACATCAGGCCTTTTCATCTTCGTGATAAAACATTTCTTTTCCATGCTGTAGTGGGGGGACTTCTGGAAGTCCACAGATGGACGGATCCGTCCTCGTCTGCTGCTTAGATTTACATTAAAATCAGCTTTCAGGCTCCCCTGAGGACGAACTGATCTGCCTCCAACAACAGTGTGTGTGTGTGTGTGTGTGTGTGTGTGTGTGGAAATGCAGAGCGGCGGCGGCGGCGCTGGTGCTTCAGCACGCTCCTCATCATCCCCCGACACTTGAGCTGCACTCAGAGTTAGAGAGGAGGCAGACCACACACACACACACACACACACACACACGCACACACACACTCACACACACACACACACTCACACACACACACTCACACACGCATACACACACACACATACACACACACTCACACACATACACACTCACACACACACATACACACACTCACACACTCATACACACACTCACACGCACACACACTCACACACACACACTCACACACACATACACACACACACACACACACACATAGACACATACACACACACACACACACACACTCCAAACTACGAGTGTTTCCTGATCTTCATATTTTAGGAAACCAACAGCATCACAGACGCCGGCTCACATGGATCCATTTGTTTTCTCTGGTGGACAGACGCTCCGTCCTCACGTCTAAACTACGTTGATGTTTTTGGTCCAGAACTTCCCGTCCAGTTTGATGAAATGTGCTGCTGATGTTCCTGGTCCCCTGAGGATGACTCCTGATGAAGAAGGACTAAATCATCACACACACACACCGTCCTGCTGCCCCAAACACTCACTGCAGCACCACATGTGGATTCATCCGCTGCTGGAAATAGTCCCCAACAGATGCACGACTTCCTCCTGTTGGATTAAAAGCTACAGATGAGGTTTCTGTGTCAGAATCATCTCATGTTTCAGACTTCAGACTTCACAGTGTTTCTGCTCTTCTGCAGAACGGCGTCCTGAAGCAGCTGTGGCTCTCAGAAATGACCTTTTTTTCATTTTTCATTTTGAGGGAAACATAATTCCTGCCCTGGTGTGAGGGAGACTCTGGTCGTATTTATCCTAACTTCTGCTGATTGATTCTAGTTTTCAGCTCCTTAAATGTGAGGATGTTCTGCTCTTCTTTGTCTCTCGGTGAAGGTAAAGACTTAAATCCCAGGTCATTTATTTTGTCTTGTGATATTTGCGAGTTAGAAGGACAGAATTGTAACTGACAGGAGGGGTCGCAGTTCTCAGGGTATTTAAAGGGTATCTGAACTGGGAGTTTACTGACATGATAAAACATTCATCATTAGATATCAAAGAGTGTGAAACAGGATGTGAATCAAGGTCACTTCCTGTCTGCCCGTCCCTCCTCTGCTGCTCTTCCTGAGCTTTCTTCCATTTTCAGAGTTTTCCTTCATCTGAATGGAGGGCCCGAGGACAGAAGGGGGCGCGCTGCTGCTGACTGACTGATTTGTGATATTGGACTGAATAAATAAAACGGTTTACAGTTTTTCCTGTGGAGTCAGAGCTGCACACACAAATAAAACAACTAGAAAAGGAAACAAAGGACGAGTGTTATCCAACAATATCTGTTGGCTACATGATGATTTATCTTCATGTTGTTCTCTCTGACGTGTCACACACGCACACACCATCACACACACACACTCATAATGTAAATATTATCAATAGCAGTGATAGAGGCCGAGTTTAATTCAATTCAGTACAACTTTATTTTTCCTCGGATGCAGCAGCTCGAACACAAAGAAAATCAAAAAATCTCAAAAAAACAAAAAGTTAAAAAAATAATAATAATAATCTAAAAAATCTGTTCAGTTTGTCACAAAATTCATCATGAATCATTAACAGATTAGAACTCAGGAACATTAAATGTGTTAATTTAGTTATAGCATCAGTTGAAAGGGAGGATATATACATTTATAATATTCATATTTCTAGTTTTACCTCCAGCAGTAATTATTATGATGTTAGTGCTTTTGTTGTTGCACTTCACGCTCTCTGATTGGCTGCAGTGTGGCCAATCATAAAGCTTTGGCAGGATGACAGAAAGGCTTTAAAACATAAACTTTGATCTTCATCTTCATCGACTCACATGTAAATATTTACATTAAATGTAAATTTCAGACCCCCCCCCCCCCCCCCCCCCACACACACACACACACACACACCTCCAACGGTTTTTCTTTGTTTTATTTTCAGTAAAATTTAATTAAATTCTATAGTAATAAAACTACATCATACAACATTAAAGGTAAAAGCATTTGGTTTATAATAATTAACTTCTCATAAAATAAATTTGTGCAAAACTACAGGAACAAGATTCAAACTGAACAGCTGAAAGAAAACTTTTTTATTTATAATTGTTTACTTTTGTTTTTACATTTTTTTTTAACTTTCAGAAACACAACATTTTTTTTTTAAAACATACAATTATTACAAAATGAAAAAGTAATTCAAACTAAGGATAATAAAAGATGGAGAGATATAAACACATAAATCCACAATAAAAAAAATCAGTTTAAAACATTTGAATAATTATGCATCCTTTAACAAAGCAGTGATGGTAATAATTGTAATAATAATAATATGATGACAGCCCTCTCCTCCTGCACAGTTCAGAGTGGTTCTGTGTTTCCGGAGCGTGTCTCTGCATCCTGAACGTCTCCCTCAGATTATCAGCTCAGAGGTCAAAGGTCAGACGTGTGAAAGTGGCTGTTTGGTGTCACACACACACACACACACACACACACACACACACACACACACAGGGTCCTCAGGGAATATTAAAACCTTCAGATCCTCCAGTTTAACTCGTCCCTGTGAAACACTGACAGAGAAACCGTCTGCCGCCGTTTGTCATCAGTAGTTTATCTCCTCTGATAAATTTAATACTAAATAATATTATTAACATGAATAAAACAAACTAATAATATTATCAGCTGATAAACTCTGATTGAATGTGTTGTTTATTGATTATTGATCGTCTTGTAAACCTATAAAAATCAATCAGTCCAACAATTAACTAAAGACTCTCACACATAATGAAATGATCAGTCTGATAATCATTAGTTCATTAATCACCATTATTATCATCATTTATTATATATTATTTATATTATTTAGCAACACATTTCCACGTGTTTTATTCTTTCATAATAAAAAGAACAATTTTACTATTATTATTATTATTATTATACTACAATAATTTCGTCGCGTGCGCACTTGTGCCGTGATTAAATTATTTTTAATTTCTCCGCAACAGAAAAGCCCCAAAAAAATACACACAGAAGAGAAACTCATTTTCATTTAAATCCTGGAAGAAAAAAAACAGATTTAGAATTTTAAAGGTAATAATTTAATTTAACTGTTTGTTTCTGGTTCAGTTTAACAGTAAATAAATTAAATATAATAATAATATTATAATAATAATAATAATAATAATAATAATAATAATAGGCCTGATAATAATTCAAATGCTCAAACAAACTAAAAAGAAAAAGTACTGAAAAAAGAAAAGTTCCTGAGTGAAAGCGACTGAAAGCAGCTGAGATTAAAGCTTCAGTTGGACTTTAATGAACAGATTCACCGGATCAAAAATTTAGATTCAGCGATTTAAAATGTAATTTTCTCTTTTTGTTCCTGACCGACAGTTTTTGTACGTTCACGGTTTAAAGGTGGAAATAAGCGAGGAAGGATGAGGAGATAATGAAAACAATCTGAAGTTTGCTTTATAAGAGTTTAAATTCAGTTAAAGTCACTTCATTTCATCGAGTGTGTGAGTAAATGAAGAGATAGTTCACGTGTTTCTCAGCGTGTGACAGAGTTTCCCTCCCGCTCTGTGGATGTCCTTCTCTCCTCTGAATGATGATGTTCCGCAGCTTCGCTCGGAGCTGGAAGAGGCAAAAAAAAAAAAAAACACATTAAACAGAAACAAAGCAAACTGCCATTAAAGCCGCTCAAACAGCAGCTCTCAGCGGCTCTATTTGTCAATGCAAATTGGTGAGGGGCCCCCAACACCCCCCTCAACACACACACACACACACACACACATAAAATGTTGCCAAACACACTAGCATACCTCCACAGAGCCGCGCGGCTCCGTCACAAACGTCCCCGGAAATCAGGCTCCTCTGCGCGGCTTCTCTCGCCTCTTTTTGCCGCCGCGGCTTCAAATGAAAATGACTTGTGTTGGCTCAGTGCGTCCATGTAAATACGTGTAAATGAAAGCACACTGTGCCCCCTCCCGCCCCCTGAGCCCCCCCCTCCTGGCTGTGATCATGTGACGGTGAAGAAGTGGCCCATTAATGAAGCTCCTCTCCGGGGGTCTTTTCTGCTCCCGTCAGCGCCGTCCAGCCCGCAGACCGGGACCGGGACATGGAGGAGGCAGCAGCCGCTTAGCGCAGCTCAGCAGCGGGGCAGGAGGAGGACGGACACCGCGCTGCACCTGCCGGGGACGAACCATCCGCCGCTTCTTTAACTTTTCCTCAACTTGACGCCGGAGTCGCGGCTCCCGCAGCTGTGCGTGAGAGACGGGAGCATGCGTGCCAAATACCAGGCCAGTTCCTCTTCGTGCGTAACGGTGTTTTGAAGAGAGTTGCAACAGTTTGGACAAAGTTTGGACAGAGTGAGGCGAGTCTTTTCTGTTTCCTGCGGACTGAGACTGAAGTCATCCCGGCCCGGCCCGGTTCGGTCCGGCCCGGTTCGGCAGAATAATGCCTCGCCCGGGGAGGAACACGTACAGCGACCAGAAGCCTCCGTACTCTTACATCTCCCTCACGGCCATGGCCATCCAGAGCTGCCCGGAGAAGATGCTGCCCCTCAGTGAGATTTACAAGTTCATCATGGACCGGTTCCCGTACTACCGGGAGAACACGCAGCGGTGGCAGAACTCCCTGCGGCACAACCTCTCCTTCAACGACTGCTTCATCAAGATCCCCCGCAGACCGGACCAGCCCGGTAAGGGCAGCTTCTGGGCTCTGCACCCGAGCTGCGGCGACATGTTCGAGAACGGGAGTTTTCTGCGGCGCAGGAAGCGCTTTAAAGTGGGCGGCATGCAGGCCACGGACCCGCTGGCACCCAGCAAGCCGCAGGACGCCGCCCACTACCTGCAGCAGCAGGCCAAGCTGCGGCTCAGCGCGCTGCACGCCGCCGCGCACCTCCCGCAGATGCCGGGCGGATACAACCTGAGCTCCGTGTCCCAGCCGTCCAGCTTCAAACACCCGTTCGCCATCGAGAACATCATCGCCAGAGAGTACAAGATGCCGGGCGGGCTGGCGGCCTTCTCCACCAGCGGGTACCCGCTGCACAACCAGCTGGCCCCGGCCTGGCCGCACATGTACGGCTCCGGGATGATGGACACGGCGGCCCCCCTCTCCATGGCCACCAGCGACTACTCGGCCTACGGCATGCCGCTCAAGTCCATCTGTCACGGTCAGACTCTGCCCGCCATCCCGGTGCCCATCAAACCCACGCCCACATCCATGCCGGGGCTGCCGGGGCTGCCCACACACATCCCGGCTTTCCTCGCGAACTCGCCCCAGTCTCTGAGCCCCACCTCCCCGCAGACGGCCACCGGCCAGAGCAGCCCGGCCGCGCCCGGAGAGGCGCTGTCCTCCTCGGCCTCCGCGGTGCTGCAGTCCGTGGTGACGGTGCACTGACGAGACGTTGTTTTCTTTTTATAAAAACTCTTTAAAAAAAAAAAAGGGAAAATGACGAACTTTTAACTCCAAAGCAGTGTCTCATCTCCAGGACGCAAAGTGCGCAAAGTCCTTTCTTAGGATATTTTTGTTGTTTTTTTTTTTCTGCTGAAAAGAGAGAAATTCATCTATCAAACCCTCGAGCCCGAACCCGTTCCCCGTCCTGTAGAGAAACAGCAGGTTGACCTCTGACCTCCAGTAAACTCCAGAAATAATGCGGGAGCGGTCCTTTCTGCGGTTTTATTCCAGATGCATTCAGTCTCTTCCTCCACATTCCTTCACAGCGGACCGGCTCTGCGTCGCGGGTCGGATCGTGTCCTGACAAATTATCCGGATCTTTTGTGTTTGCAGCCTTTTCTTCTCAAACTGAAAGAAAACTCGCAGATTAATGACTTTTTAACATTTGTCCCTTCACTCAGGCCTCTCTGCTGTTTCTTTTCTGCTCCCCAAACAAAAGTTAAACCCAGAGGGAAGTTCATTTCTTCCCCCTGCAGGATTTTATAAACACACGTTAACAGAACTCAAGAGGAAAATCTTGATAAAATGCAAACTGGCATTTGGAAACCAAATAATTCCCAGTTTCTTTTTTGGTTTGTTTTTTGTTCTTATTTTAAAATTGTGTTAATTCTTTTTTATCCATATGAACAATCGCAGAGATGAGAAGATGAAATAAGACTTAAAATCATATATTTATGTCAGAGGTTCTGCATAGTTTAAAAAGAAAAACCACTGGAGATATTTGACCATGAATGCAATGATCCACTGTCTCTGATGCACTTTTTAAAAAATGAAATCTAGATGTTTTTTATTCTGACAGCCGCCTTGGTTTAATTTAAAGGTTTTTTCAAGCTGTAAACGACCTGCTGTCTGTGTTTGTACTGCTGCATGCTCCTCCTGTCTGAAAAAGTAAAAATAATTCAGTGTTTGTACGTTTTTCTTTTGTTTGTCTTTTGGGCTGAAAGCATAAAGCATGAACATGAACAACGGGCTTTTTGTTCCCTGCGCTCTGTCTGCTCATCCAGATCCATTAAAAAAACCTTCCTGGGAAAATGACACCCAAAAAGCAGTGAAGAGGCCTGTTATTCACACACACACACACACACACACACACACACTTCAGGGGGAGAAACTGACATTTTCGCTCCATTAATCTGACAGCTGGGGTCACTCCTGATTTAGTTTATTAAGATTTTACATTCATCATGAATAAAATAGCTTTTGTCTGGTAAAAATCTCCAAAATGTCCAATTTTCAGGAGCTGAGAGAAGCAGCTGGTGGCTTTCAGATATTATTTAAATGTTGTTAAGCATATTTTTCATATTTCATGACGTATTGAGCTGTTGTGGAGATATAATTCACATTTATCTAAATTAACACAAAATTTGATATCATCAAAATTTGAACGACGGAAAACAATTTTTCTCAATAAACATGAGTTCTTTTCAGCATGTAACTCTGAATACTGTCACAGATCAGCACTGAGAGTGCTCTGATAATTATCTTTATATTAATCTTGTCCACGTCTCACCTGGTGGAGGATTTTCTCAACACGTAGGAACACGTTTCGGATGTAAATTCCTGGAAAATCCCCCAAAACTGAAGATTTCCACCCGTCAGAAGCTCTGAAATATCTGACATTAAAACAAACCTCGTGGCTGTGAGCGGAGTCACTTTGACAGTAAACCGACGGCTGTAAACTGACAACAAGGTGTTTAACTCGCTCACAACGTTTTAAATTCAATATAAAGATTTAGATGTTGACAGGTGAAGAGTAACAGCAGCACAGCAGAAACACATTAATGTTCACCTGAACAGCTTCAGCTCCATGTAAAGAAACTGTTACACTCATGAAGAGAAAAAAAAAATCAACAACTTCAATATTTATCCTTCATTTATCTTCAAACTGAGAATAAAGTTAAAATGTCTTAATGCATCTCTGACCTCGTATGTTACAAAGTACAAGTACAAATGTGAGGTACTCTTGCTTTATACTTTGACTCCACTACAGTCATCTGACAGCTTTACTTTTTCAGATTTTACGTTTAATAAGTTTATCATGTTTTATATTTAACTACCTGACATAAAATACTTCAAATCAGAAGGAAAATGCTGATTTCACCTGAATGCATCAGCAGTAATAATCCAATAATAGGATATTTAATAGTACGAATGTCACAGAGGTCGTTGTTCAGCATTATATATATTTGTACTCTGGAAACTTTAATTGCATTTTGATAATACTGACATCCTTGTATTTAAGCCATATTTTCTATGTAGGACGTCTGGTTGTGGAGGTATTTTCACAGTGTGGTGTTTGTACTTCGCTGAAGGATCTGAAGTCTTCTTCCACCACTGAGAAAATGGACAATGAATCATCATTTCTCTCAACTTTAAAAACCATGTCTCAGTGTGTCAGGACGAGTCTGTGTGTATACATCACGTCCCACACACGAGTTTGCATCCCGTCTCAGACCCTGACTGCTAACTTTTTAAAGTCGAACTGTAGTTGGAGCTTCTGGCCTCACAGGCAGTTCAGTGTCTGCTCGGTTTAAAGCTGCAGACTCTCAGAGTGCAGTGTGCGTCTCACTGCATCAGATTTCTCTCTTGGCGTCCGCTCACTTTAATCGACTCTCTGCTGCAGTTTCTCTAAACGCTGAAAGACGACAGACAGCTCTTCTGGAGAGTGAAAGCTCGTCTGAAGAGCTTTTTATTCTTCTAGAGTGACGGAGGTCTGGTGTGTAAACACTGGCCGGTTTGTGGAGAGCGGTGAATTAGCAGCAGGCAGCGTCTGGGCGGCCGTAAGGGATTAGCCAGTTAACACTTCCCTGGTGCCAAACACAATTGTGCGCCGTCAATGTGTATAGGTCTTTGAGTGTGTTGCCGAGAGACGACCACTGTTACCGTAAAAATGTCAGTTTCTGAGCCCCCCCACGCCCCCCACCCCTCAGAGCTTTGTGACCACACACAAGTAAAACAAATGACATTTAAACAGGAAAACTCTCGCCTGCTGCTGTTGACATTCCTGCTCAGAGAAGAAGAGCGAAGAGGAAGAAGAGTGAAAGACTTAAAAAACACAACAGAAGAAACAGTCCCACGTTCAAATATTTACTGAGGTAAAAGTAATCAAGTGTTGGAGTAAAGTACACAGAGGTATTAAAAGTACACAGAGTTCAAACAAGAGGTGAAGGAGTAGATGGAGGATGATGAGGTGGAGGAGGAAGAACTGGGGCCTCATTTATAAAACAGACTTAAGATCAGTTTTAAGTCTGATTTACACAGGAAACCACAAATAAGTATAAAACCTTACTTTGTCGTGGAAATGATCTCATCTTTAAGCAAAGTGTACACTGAAGTGATTTTCCTGCCGGTTGTGTCGGGGGGGTCTCAGGTCGGGACGCACATGTACCCAAGAGGTGACCTTTACATCAGCTCTATGAACAATGTGATGGGGATTATCAATTAAATGTGTTTAAAAACAGGATGTGACGTTCTATAAATAGTGTATCATATCGGGCAAATCACTGCTGTCAATTTTAAATTAATTTGAGATTTAAAGATCACAGGTGCGGAATTTACAAATGGGCTTCTTAGAACCTGCGTAAGCAAGATTTTTTATGTTTAGTATCTTTTATGAATCAAACGTAAGCAACAATGTTCAAGTATAAATCTAAGAACGTTTTTATAAATGAGGCCCCTGGTGATGAGGAGGAGATGAAGAAGGCATTCACTGATTGATCGATCTACATTATTTCTCTGGAGACTTACCCAAACCTTAAAGTCATAATTATTGAAGTTTTCATTATAAACCCCATTTTAGATTATATTTATGTTCTGAATTTATTCTGCATTCTTTTCAATGCGTTTAAATTCAGTAACTACCTCTCATAGTTTTTATTTTTAGTGGCGGAGTCCGCCATTCCTGCGCTGGACTCAGCCTGCTCTGTTCACGCTCCTCCACTCTCATCACAGCTGGATTAAGTTTCTGCTCAGCATTAACGTATTTTCACCTTTTTAGTTGATATGTTGAACTTGTGATCAAACAGCTGCTTATTTCCACATCCAGCAGTGACGGAGCAGCACGACCCTGCATGTGGACTCGTGTTTGAGTCCAGTATTCTCTGTTAGCTCTGTGTTTGGTCTCCACCTCCTCCTGAGGGGAATATCTGCCGCTGTAGCTGCTGATGTTCACCAGCTGCTCTCTGAGCTCGTGTTCAGCGGCTTTTTACAACTTTTACTCTGAACACGACGCCATAAGAGCCGTGAGAGTGAACCAGAGCAGATAAACAACGAGCTGAAAGTCTATAAAGCTCCGTGAAGCCGAGCGGAGCTGCAGGTTCATCTGATAATCCTCTGGAGGTTCATCACTGCCACAGACACCCAACACACACTCATTTCATACATTGACATTGTAAAAATATTGATTATAAGCTCTTTAAATACTACGCTGTACTTTCTTTGACCCTGAAGTGTCTCCGTGGAAACATTTTAAAAAGCAGCTGTGAAGCTTCTTAACGTCGTTGCTGTTTGACAGCAAACACAATGATGTCACAGTTTAGTTTCAGTCGAGTGAAACCGGACGGGACGCGATTCAGATCCTGAAATATCACAAAAACAATTAAAGTAAAATATCAGCTGGATGTCCCTTTCGCTCGCCGTACGTTTGGGCTGTAATTAATCACGAGTCCCTCGCTGCCATTTGTGTTCGTTAATTAGAGACTTCAGGGAGAGGTGTGACAGCGAGGTGTCCCTGAATGCCTCACCAAAACACTAATTAACAAACAGTTCCTTCGCCGTACAGGCGGCCTGTGGAGAGAGATCAGACTGAGGAGGAGAAAACAAGAAGCACAGAAGAAGAAGAAGAACATGATGATGATGGCGATGATGATGACACATCGGTGCACAGAGCGTCCCGCCCCCACCAGCCAGACGGCAACATGGGTTATTTACATTGATGAATGAATTCATCAGATGATGAAACGCTGTGAAAGACGTCGTCAATAAGACACAAGGAGGTGACAGTAAAAACTACCTCGTCCTTTTTATCAGCATGAAGCATCTTTAAGTTTCCTCACCTGCCAGCAGTTTGTCTCTGAGAGATCTGAGAGTTCTGCTTTAAAGCTGCACTGATCAATACTTTATATAAACTATGGATCAAATGATTATGTGTAGTGTGAGTAAGTAAAGAGATTTTAGCTCCTAGTTGTGGTTTTCTAGCCAGACATTTCAGTCCGGAGTTGGTGGAGACCAAAATCAGAGCTAAAAGAGTGAATGTTGAGTTAAGGGGTTAATGGGAGTCGTTTCTGATTTATAATCCATCACAACACTAGACAGATGTAACGTACACGATCAGACGGGATCTTTTCTTTTTTATATTCCCCAAACTAACTGTGTTTACACTTAGTCATTCACTTTGTGATGTGTTTCATTGTGTTTTCATCATGACAACATGAATACCATCTCCGTCCTCACGAGCTCTATAGCACCGTTTCAGAAATAACCTCCGTTCATACTAACACGCCTGAAAACACATCACATTTCCACCACACACACTCACTCAGAGACAAATTTAGTGGAAATTTTTTTTTTACTACAGATACTTGCTCTGTCTCTCTCCCTCACACAAATTTAAAGTTTTCTCAGCATTCTTCAGGAACCACAACTTCATGTCGGGCTGATAGGCTGCTGAACAGGGGAACAGTCGCAAATCGTGTCCAAAAGTCTCCGTTTTAGGGGTCGAAAACGCCGGAATAGTGAGGACGCTCTGCGTGAACGTAGTTTTAAAGCGTATGAGTGTGGATGTCGCGTTTGTTAAACATGTGTTTGTGAAAAGAGCCTTTCTTCTACCTGCTTCCTGTTGTCGTCACTCTCCATCATAAATGTACATAAACCGACCAATCACAGGTCTCGTTGTCTCCACGTGGTATCTCTGTAGCCCCGACGTCATTACATTTGTATTTTATTTCATTTATTTATTGGTTTATTGATCAGGGATAGTGCACATTGATAAAGGACTTCAGATGCAAATTAGTTTACAGCTATAATCTGGTACGGTGCTTCAGATGGTGACTTTTATATTTTAAACTGTACACGGTCCCTTTAAAATAAAATAAATACACACTGAGTTTGCTGTTTTTCACCTGCAGGACAGATATTACACTCTAAAAACAGAATATAAGATTAAAATGATAATTTATCAGCACGCAAAAAACATCCTACAGCACATCGTTACATACACTGTCAGCTATTTAAAACATGCACCACAGAGGCTCATAATACAAGACATAAAGCAATGAAGGGGCGGGGGGGATTAATGTTAATAGAAATATGGATTAAATATGGCAACATTGTGCTGAACTATAACACTCTTATGAAACATGCAAAGCAAAAGCACAAACATACACAAATAAAATATTTCAGCTCACATTATGGGGACTCAGTTTGGGGACACTGATCAGGTCCTCGCTTTGTAAACCAACAACTTTCCAGGTGAAGACTTTGTTGTTGGTCAAAGTTAAATCTAAGGAATGAAGTGAAGTCAACGTGGTGACTTGGTGAGTGTGATTTTCTCCCTTCAGACAGGGGCCTCCTCGGCAGGATGTCCATGTTCTTGGATTTTTTTTTTCAAAGGAGGTAAGACGTGAGTGTTGTGGTTGTTTTAGAATATGTAGGAATTAGTTGATCATTTCCTTTACCTGATCCCAGTTACCTGTTGAACAGAAAGACCTGATGCTGGTCTGTCCTGAGGTGTTGACTGACCCCTCAGTGTCCTGATGTGGAAGCTGGTTTTCCTGTTAAAACTGCTCCAGACCCCCTCGGGGCTGCTGTGGCCCTTTTCCCCAGCTGCAGGAACCTTTAGCTCCAATCCTTTTTCTTTCAGTAAATGTTTCTTTCCTCCCAACAATAATCTACGACGCCTCGTCAACCTGCTTGTCTTCTCCCTTAGAGCGCCGGGCTGGTTCTTGGCACCTCGGCCTCCCGCGGCAGCTTTGAAGTGTCGTTGTGAGGTGTTAGTTTATGGTCGACCGCTGCAGATAAGATTCCTGAATGAGCCGTAAATTAAAGTTGCACACAGAGGAAAAAAAAAACAAGCTGGAGGCGAAAATACACAGAGGTCGTTAAACCTGACAGAGTCTGTTATCACCTGACACATTCTCCAAATACAAGAGGAGCTCTTTAACAGCCAAACAACAACTGTAACCTGCTGCACGGGGACCTGCAGGCAGCGTTTATCACTCGGGGCTGATTATCCTGTAACATTATACACAGGAACTGGTTTCAGCTGGTTTATTTTGTCCTAAAAGCTGAACTCTCTCTGAGTGACGGTGCAGGAGAACATTCATTTATCATTTATTTGTATTACATATATTACATTATAGAGTTTAAAATATCTGGACCAGAACCAACAAATCACAGACTTAAAGTGTACTGGTGGGAAATATTTTATATAAGCTATACTGCCAAAAGTATGTGGACACCCCTGTCACATCTGTTTGTCCGTGTTTGGGTCTTTAAATCCTTCATCATACAACACGTCTGTCCTACGAAGGCAGACAGCAGTAAGTGAAGATGAGAAAGAGGTTTAATGTTTCCAGATGGAAAACTGTAAAATTGATAAAAAGCTTGGACTTACTTAATTTTCTCTGCAGATACTGCACTCTGCCTTTGGATAATCTTCACTGAATACTCAACTTTACACTAGTTGGTTTAAGAAAATTAACTTTAATTTGTTCATTATTATTATTTACAGTCCACAGTATTATAAATATTTATATCGAAATGCATATATACAGTTCATCAGTTAACAACTGAATACATCTAAGTGTGATCTAAAGGCTTAACCACCAAATCACGTGACATTCACTTGTCAAAAATGAGTGGAGATGCTGTGTTTTTAGTGTCTTATATGACGTAACATTTTTAATATAAAACCAGTCTCAGAGAGTCAGAAACAGGTTATAACTCAGTTTCTGACCAAATGTGTAGTTACTGTGTTGTACCTTTGTAGGGCAGACGTGTTCTTGGATCAGTGTGTCAACAGTTTGTGTTTCCCTGGAGGACAGACTGGAGGCTGTTGGACTTATGACCACCATGTCACATGTCCCCTGCCATGTTGGGGTGTCCTCATCCTTTTGGCTTTAGATTGTTGATAAAGCTGAATCTGGACCATGTTAAAGCTGACGCAGCCGAACATGAAAACACATATTTTCCTCTCGTTTCCATGCACAAACTGAGCTTTTTAAATCATATTTCCAGTTGTCCGTGTCGCGTGTCTAAAGGAACAGATGCACTTTAGTTTGAATTGAAGCATCCGTGTACAGGTCACATCGGCCGTCACTCACACATTATGCATGAAAGTCTGTTTCTTTGTGCAACTAAAATGATCATGTTGGGTTTTGAGTGCAGTTCCAGAATTAAGTTTTTTATATATTATTGGATCATTATTATTGATGTATTAATATGTAAGCAGTACTGTAATGTCTTCTTTGGCTGAGGTGGAGCAAATTTGAACTATTTCATATACTTTTGGTAGTTTAATATGTAACAATGGATCATATTTTGATTTTTTTTTTCAAATTAAATGACTTTTTAATTTTTCACTGTCTGAATTGTAGTGGAGTAGATGTATGAAGTAGCAGTAAATAAAGTTTCTTCGGCACTCGATACTTTATTGTAACCTGCTGAAGTCTGTCTGAGTTCACTAGTTCACGTGACAGTTTACGGCGGCGTTGAACCCACCTGACGGCTGCAGGGAGCGACTCCGCCACCCCCCCCACCTCATCATGCACAGGTGCGTTATGGGAGGGCGGAGCTGCCTGCCACAAACCATTTAGAGGGCAGAGAGGGGAGGGAGGGGGGAGGAGGGGGGAGGTTAGTTAGTGGGCGTGTGAAAAGAAAACGACACTAATTCATTGGCAATAAACCCCCCCCCCCTCCTGTTCCCAGGCAATGCTGTGCTCAGCAGCTTCACCCCCCCCCCCCACGACTAATTGTCAGACATGCGGGGGAGGAAGCTGCCGCTGTGCCAGCAGCCTGCGACCACCACAGGTCATAAGCATCGTAACAAACAAACTAATAAACAGCGAGTCCACTGAGGAACGGCAACAGGACAGTAATAAAACTGTTAGATAACAGTGAAGTAACGCAAATATTAAGCCGTGTTCCTGCGTTTTATTTCTATTGAAGCCCAGAACATGTTCATTTGCCGGTGGTGTAATTCACCAAACATGGCAAACTTTCCATTTATTTTTCTAGTAATTCTGAATTTTGGGATCATGGGAGTTGTTGTCTATCTGACCTGACTCAGGCAGAAATCATGTGGTGGAGAATTTAATCGTGGGGCAGTCCAGAGCTGTAATCTGTGGTCGAAACTAAAAATAACTTTGTAAGCGTGTTGAGCGTTGTCGTACCGTTATATCGTTACCGTACACATCAGCTCTGTGGCCGGCATGAGCAACTTGGTCATAGCAGCACATCATAGTAATATTAAAATATTATTAATAAATTAGGTCTCTGCTGGATTACTGTGTTGCAAAATGGCAATTAATGAAAAAATGTTGCTGTGTGGCAGAAAATATGTTTCTGTTAATAAGTAAAATTCTGTGATATTGTGTGACGACAGACGACCAAATGAAACACAGCGTCCCCTTTAATAAAATTATGGATTTCTCTGGTTTGAACGTTGTTGGGAACATTTGGGATAAAGTAAGTGCACAACTCAACAACTGATATAACACAGGTCCAGTCATTTTTAGACATTTGAATGTGGAAATTTGACATATTATAGCCTTAAAGCATTATTTCATATTCTGCAACCGGACAGAAAACTCTTTACAATATTCTTGTTTTATCGTTTTTAGACTGAAGCAGAGAAATGTCAGAGACGAGTTAAACCAGGTCAGAAGTCATGTGTTGACCCATCCAGACTGACAGAAACACAGGTTTAACACACACACACACACATGGAAAGCCTTGTTATTTGGGTCACACATGAAATCAAACAGATTCACCTCTAGCTGAGACAGATGATTTATTCAGATGCTGGCAGCCGGTCGGCACGGCGACAGATTGTGTTCTTGGTGATCTGCCTGACGGTGCCGAAGGGAAACCAAGAGACGAGGTTCAGCAGAGACACAAGAGACACAGAGAGACAAGACTCAGCAGAGACACAGAGAGACACAGAGAGACGAGACTCAGCAGAGACACAGAGAGACACAGAGAGACGAGGTTCAGCAGAGACTCAGAGAGACACAGAGAGACACAGAGAGACAAGACTCAGCAGAGACACAAGAGACACAGAGAGACACAGAGAGACAAGACTCAGCAGAGACACAAGAGACACAGAGAGACGAGGTTCAGCAGAGACACAAGAGACACAGAGAGACACAGAGAGACAAGACTCAGCAGAGACACAAGAGACACAGAGAGACGAGGTTCAGCAGAGACACAAGAGACACAGAGAGACGAGGTTCAGCAGAGACACAGAGAGACGAGGTTCAGCAGAGACTCAGAGAGACACAGAGAGACGAGGTTCAGCAGAGACACAGAGAGACGAGGTTCAGCAGAGACACAAGAGACACAGAGAGAAACAGAGAGACGAGACTCAGCAGAGACACAAGAGACACAGAGAGACGAGGTTCAGCAGAGACACAAGAGACACAGAGAGACGAAACTCAGCAGAGACACAGAGAGACGAGGTTCAGCAGAGACACAAGAGACACAGAGAGACGAGACTCAGCAGAGACACAAGAGACACAGAGAGACACAGAGAGACGAGGTTCAGCAGAGACACAAGAGACACAGAGAGACACAGAGAGACGAGGTTCAGCAGAGACACAAGAGACACAGAGAGACGAGGTTCAGCAGAGACACAAGAGACACAGAGAGACACAGAGAGACGAGACTCAGCAGAGACACAGAGACACAGAGAGACACAGAGAGACGAGGTTCAGCAGAGACACAAGAGACACAGAGAGACACAGAGAGACGAGACTCAGCAGAGACACAGAGAGACGAGACTCAGCAGAGACACAGAGACACAGAGAGAAGAGGCTCAGCAGAGACACAGAGAGACACAGAGAGACGAGGCTGTGAGCGAGACCTGTAATGCCAAACCATTATCAAACTGGAACATCTTGATTCAGATCAGCTCCAGATTCGTTATCAACGGACGCAGACGTATCTGCCAGAGCAAATAAAACATCGCAGATTCTTCTGGTCCTCAGGTTTTCATGCTTCTGTTTAGCAGTTAAAATGATGCTGGTTGCCATCAGAGACCACTCTGGTCCTGGTACATTCAGGTTCGGTGCTTCAGGATAGCGAATGCTTCAGGTCACCTTGGGATCCACATCCAATCAGTGCAGACTTGTCTTTTGTAATGAAGCCGGTGTCTCAGGGGTTCAAGGTAAATGTCTCTTGCTATTTGACTTCACTGGCAGTGATTGATTCGACCTCTTTAGCTGCTGGCGGTGAACTTTTCCAGTGTTGCGAAGCTCTTTTAAGTTTGGAGGGAGCTTTGACACCATTGGTCTACACTCGTCCAATCAGGTGACAGCGGACACATCGGTCAATCTCGTCAATGACGGCAGCAATCAGCAACATTTTTGTTGAGTTTGAAGTACGATCGCAGCTCACGCCTGCTTTGATGTTTGTCTCTGTGTTCACACCCTGAGAGCTGGGTCAACGAGTCGAAGTTCCCTCGCAGGTGAGCGATCAATCAGTCACTGTCTGACGGACCTGCAGCCGCAGTTCTCAGGTGAATAACCCAACAAAAAAAACTGCTTTTAAAGCGTTTTATGAATCTGAAGTCCTGGAGAAAGGATCCCTCATGTGATCTTTAAGTTTGAAAAGATACAGAGTGTATCTTGATTTACTAAGGATTACTAAGGGAGGCTCCCCTCCAGGTGTTTAGAGGGTTTGGGGCTTGTGGGTGGTGATCGTGGGTTGCGGATGTTGTTAATTTGCCCAAGCGACCACAAATCAGCGTCTAGGAACAGGCATGCGCCATCAAAGCCTGGTCTCCTTCCTTTCTTTACTTTCTCTTTTGCCTTTTTTTTTTGCCTTTTTGTTCTTTTATGACCCGCCGTCCTGCACCTGCAGCCTTTTTATCAGGCGAAGAGGACGATCCGAGGCCGCACACATTCACATTCACATGTACAAGGAGAAGATTAGGCCCAATTCAGCCTCCTTTCTTTCTGCTGAGCCTGAAAGACACGACGAGGGGAGGAAGAAAAGAACAACTGAAAGGACTCCTCTGGTGGTTTCTGCTGCTGAAGGCTGAAAGGCAGAGTGGGGAGAGAAAAGAAAAAGGGAGGAGAGAAAACTGAGGCCATTGTGTCTCTCTTAAGTGCTAATTCACAACTGATTCCTCTTAATGCACTCGTGAGACTCTTTTAATTGTCTGAGTTTGCATTCAAATGGTGTTTGTAGCTTTTTAATTACCGTCTTTTTAACGTGTAATTGAAACAAGACCTGTTTAAACATTTGAACATCTCCAAGCTGCTCTTGTTGCATGTTGATGACACTGACGAATGACTGCCGACTGGAGGCATTTTGTACTTCACTGATGTGTTTACTGCTGGATTTATCAAGTGTCTCAGAGTAGGAAACTAATCCGAACTGGCCCGAAACTTGTGACACATGAAGCCATGAGGGCCCTGCTGTTTCCTCCAGGACTCATCTGACATTTGATGACATGAAACATCTCAAAAACTGTTGGATGGATTGTGATGAAATGTGGTTCAGACCAACATCCTCCCTGCAGGATGAACTGTAATAACTTGTGTGATACTTTAGTGTCATTGTGTTTGCTGGCGTGGCTGTAGACGTTTAGTCTCAACTATTTAAATTTCAACATATATTTATTGAGTTATCTGTTTGATAATATTTTCTGCAGTTCTTCAGGGAGTTTCTTCTTGAAATCAACAAAAGCTCAACACATCTTACTTAACTACAACTCCTGTATACTTAGTAGTTAAATAGTTGAAATTACAAACCTGTAAATAAAGCTTTATATTCTGTATGTTTCCCAACACGACAGTCTGAATCCTTTATTTTTTTAATTTGGTTGGCCTAAAAGCAGTGGCATTGAAATGTAGGACTACTGCAATTAAAAATAACTTTAAAATACCCACTGTGTGTAAGATTTTGTAAGATGGGATGTGGGATAAATAGGATTAAAGAAGTTGATCGTGTTACCGATTTTTTTTCAAATACAGATGCAAAAGCAGTTAAATAATTGTAAATTCGTATTCTTGCTCCTCCTGTGTCGTGCATATTCAATTAACCACCTAGAAACATTTTAACCAAACATTTTGGTTAAAGATTCATGTTGGTGATGTTATTATCAAATGCTTCAGATGTTCATGACTCACCTGAGATAACTAACAGCAAACTAAAGCACAGGTTAATTATCAACACAGTCAAGACATTACATTTCACATTTAAAAAGACTTTTAGTACAGTAAAGAAAAAAAAAACAAAGCAGCATTAGATTTACTAGGTTTGGGTAAAATATAATTTGTCATGCAATTAAATTTGCAGCATTTTATTTGACTTTTACTTGAGTTTATGGTTTTGATTGTAAAATGGTGACGTTAGTCTCCGTCTAATCTCTAGATCTACTAAACAGTTGGATTTCTGTGGCCATGTAAAGCCTTATCGGGTCTCTAAAAGGTTTTTTTATGAGTGAGCATTTACATGACAAAGTGTCGGCTCAGGGAAAGTTTCACTGTAGCAGGTTGAAAAGAAAGATGAAAACAGAGCTGAGAGTCATTGTGTCCTAAATAAATTATTCCAAAGTCCAACTGAAACTGAAGAAAACTCTGAAGTTAAACTCTGCCCTAACTCTGCTTTCAACTCAACCAGCTAACTGACGAGCTGGTTAGTAATGTGTGAATCAGCAGTCGGGAGGATTTCCCTCCGTTCAGATGGAGTTAGGCTAGTAGTTTCCACCTGCTTCCAGTCTTTGTGCTAAGCTAGGGTAAACACTTTCTGGACCCAGATGAGAGTGAAGTCCAGCTCACCTGGAGGAGAGCGAGAACAAGACAGATTTACAAAAGGTCGGACTGTTCCTTTAAAGTTTAACTTCATTGATTTAAATGTACCTCAACAGTTTCATTCAGATAAGCTTTAACTAAAATGAATCTTTAATGAATCTTTATCCGCAGGTTAGTTATAACATGTTAAGCAACAGAAACGATTTAGTTCAGTGAAGCAAACGTTAACGGTTCAGGGTAACCAGTTTGGTTTGCGTCGGCTGCTCAAAACTCATATATTTGTGAATTCAGATGTAAGATGAGATAAAACTACTGAGTTTGATCCTCAGTAAAATCTCCTTTTCCACTGATGAACTTTACTGCCTTATTTCAGCATTTTAAATGGAAGTTGGTCTCCGAGTGCATTGGTAAGGAAATGTTAATTGTTGGGAAGTTGTCTCACTGCTCTCATCTGGTCTGCACTGAAGTTTTCCCCCCACACAGTTAAAATCGGTAAAACTAACAGTGCACTTCCAGCCGTATTTGCTCACAGCCATTCAGCCCGACACAAAGCGCGGTTCAATCACTGTTTTCCACAAGTGGGACTCGCGTTTTGTTTCGACAAAATAAACTACCGAAGCCGTCTTTTTCTTTCTTTCAGCCTCCTCGCAGCTTTTATTTCACGGCTGCCCCGAGTCTCAATGAGCGTGTCAGCGCCGAAGAATGCCTCGCCCCTCCTCCTCCTCCTGCTCCGCCTGCCGGGATTCAGCCGCCGTCCAGCCGGCTGACAGCTTCCCCACCACATCGCCTGGCGACTGAAGGGACCACACACACACACACTCCATGTCCTCCATGCCAGGGTCATTCTTCTTCTTGGCTTTTTTGGAGGGTGAGACCGTTTGCAGCCACAGGTCTTTTCTCTCTGCCAGTTCTTTACCCTCGAGGACTTCCAAACAAATTTCAAGCATGAGTGTAAAAGCTGTCCAGTGTTATTAGACAATGAAAATGTCCCCGTTTTGTGTTCCAGGTCAACACTACACAGCACTCACACCTGAATCTGTGGAGGCCACAGCTCAGTGAGAGTTAATACGCTTCATGCACCGTTCACAATAAACAATCGTTTTAGTAAAGTTTGAGACGTGTAATATCTCGTCAGGACCCTTTAAGGAAGGTTTTGCTCCTAAACTTTAAATGTGATATATAGCCTACACATGTTTGACTACAGAGTTGTAGTTGATGGATGCTTTTCATGCAGTTTTATTTTCTGGTATGATCTGAAAATCAATTAGCAGATTCTTAAACGTTTGTCTGTTACATTATCATTGTGTGGGAATCAGTGGACTCAAGTACTGCACTTCCATTTGATGCTACATCTTGCTTTCTACTTCACTTCATTTATCTGACAGCGTAAGTTACTTTACAAATTAAGATTTTTGCACTCTTCACATATGAAGAATTTTTAAATATGATCCATTGTTACATATTAAACTTCCAGAAATATATGAAGTAGTTAAAATGAGCTCCACCTCGAGCAACAACAACATTAAAATACTGCTTCCATATTAATACATCAATAATAATGATCCCATAATATAATAGTACAACATGTACTTTACATTTACTTGTAATAGAGTATTTTTATACTGTGGTCTTGCTCTTACTGGTCAGTGATTTGAATATTTCTTAAATACAGATTGATTTAAAGAGTCTTACAATAATATAACTTAACTGAACAAATGAATGCAGACTAAAAGGTCAGGTAGGACCCTTAGTGCCTCGGCCCGGCCGTGTTTCTCTTGTGTTTCAGTTTCTCCTGTGCACCTGTCTCGTGTTTAGTTCTCGTCAGCTGTGTCTTGTTCCTGATTAGCTGTGTGCAGAAATGTTCCTGTGTTCTTTATTCTCTGTCTGGTCCTTGTCTTTGCTCGCTCGTCGTGTGGGGACTGTTTTCCTGTGTCCTGGCTACTTTGGATTCTTCTAAGTTCCTTTTTGTCATTAAATTGATTGGGTCCTTTCCCCGTGTTCTCTGGGTCTTAGTGCCCCAACCTTAACACACTAGATTTTATTTATAACATATTTTAGTTTGACTCACATTGGTCCCTACTACTACTACTACTACTACTGCACACCTTGTGAGAACCGCAGGGTCGGGGGTGCTTTCTGGTGTGCCGTTGCCCTCAGGTAGAAGTGGAAACACACCTGTAAACATGACACCACTTCATATATTTGTAGATGAGGTTTTCCTGTGTAAACCAGCTGTTTGCTGCCTGATTCTTCACTCAGGCGGCAGTTTGTGTGTTTCTGCAGTTTTAGTTTTAATTGGAAGCAGATTAATTAGTTTGTGGCTAACGGGCACAAACATCCCAAAACAAACTTCTTTACACTGTGATGTGAGTGGTTAGCCGTGTATTCAAAGCAAGCAAAGTAAACTCTGCTCATGTTGATTCTAGGGACAAAAGAGAATTTGTTCAGGCGGGGAATTAAAACCGAAATATTATTATTATTTCAACTCATTACAGAGTGAACATATTCAAACGGGAGACAAATTAAAGATGGAGCTCATCAACATGCAGTGTTATTAGAAAGGACACTATCATATGAATTTTTTTAAATATTTCAGTTTTTTTTTTCTTAAACTTTTCCTGGCAAATTTGGTCTAATGCAAATTCCTAAACTTAGAATTTCTCAAAATAACCTAAAACTCCCGAATGAGACGCGGACACACAACAGGACAAACGTACAAAGCAGTCAACATGTTTTCTTATGGGACTCTAAATCGTGTTGAACTTTACAGACTTCCTGTTGATACCTGATGTTTTACCTTCGACATTTTACCTCCACCTGAAACACTGAAGATGCTGATCTGAGTGACACGCTGATTCACGGCAGTGGGATCTTATGAAATCAGTCTTTTCTTCTTCTTTGACTCCCCCTTTTTCTACCAGACAGGGCGCCCTGTCGCGGCCGACTGACTGACGGGGGTGAGAATAAATCGGCTCAGCTGCCGCCTCACAATCGGTCTTAAAAGTTAAACAGCCATAAAAGGCTGCAGGAACTCTGACCTTCACAATCTAACCGAGCAGGAAAAGCCAATGATGTGTACAAGGCCCCGCTCGGCCTCGGCAGATTATGATAAAATATGTCTCGGCATCACAAAGATAACCGCACGTCTCCCTGTGACAGATATGGGCCCGCTATTTTAATAACAGCCCAATTTCTGCGGCACTAAAATGTTTTACTGTCGGCTATAAAGCATGCAGCGTGTGACACGGGAAGCACGCGTCGTCTGTGAACACTTCAAAGTAAGATGGACCATGTGAAGCCGCGCAGGATTTAAACCGGCCGATCCGGAGGTAAGTGCTGTAACATCAAAACATGTCAACCTCTGCGTCTGCTCCACCGCAGCCAGAAGAGATTTGTCGCTTTGGATTTTCAGCAGCGATTGTTTTCGTCTGATTAAAGAAAACCTTTTTAAATCCCGGATCTTATAGAAATGTTGTCCCCCATCATTTCTGAACCTGCTCAACACAGCCTCACTCACAGCTTTCAAAAACCAGGATTCATTTAATTTTCATCACTGGAAGCTCCCAGTCCGACATCTTTATTGGTTCTGCGGAGAACCAACCTTCTGCTTTCTCTATTGACTTTACACTGGACAACTTCCTGCCAGCAGACAGATGAAGGTAGACGATGTAGATAAACCCACAGTAGAACAAAGCGCTGCAGCGTTGGTTGGTTACGGATATGGACGCTTCATAACAGAGCTTATGGGAAATGGTGTTCGTTAAAGGCCACTAGAAAAACAACAATATTAGATCACTTTTGGAATAATTTCCATCCTTATCTAAACATATGGAATGAAACACACAAACATACTGTTGAGAGGTTTGGTTCCAAGGCTGGATTTCTAGTCGTTTACATCATTACAAATGTCAATTGGATTTTGAATGAGATTTTTTAGTTTCTCTTCGGCCCTCTTTGTGTCCCACATATTTAGTCATTTAATCCGGAGGACTTTGTTTTTGGTGGCTCAGTGGGAATAAAAAGACAAAAATAGATTGTTAAATTTGTGTTGGTAAACTGACAATGTGTCCACCACTTCTTAACATAACACCACTTCCTGGTGTTGCTCCTGCTAACCCCCCCGCCTGCCTCCTTTCAGACTGAATATTTGGCTGGTTGTTTCAGTCTCATGGGACCCCCCCCCCCCCCCGTCATCAGCAGCATCTTCTTAAACCATGGACACTGCTGCCGTGTGGGAGGCTGCTTCGGTGATTGTCTCTGCTTTATTCACTTTACACAGTTGGTTCCCTCTTTGTGCTCATTAAATATTTAATGTGGAGTTTAAGCGTTTGCTGGGATTAGCTGGAGTCTCCAGGGAGTCGGCTGCATTGTTTCTCTCCACGGCTGCTAGTGTACAGTCTGTCTGTCTAATCTTTCATTTACATCTCACAGTTTTGTTGTATTTTGTTGATGCTCTGACAGTGAATGAGGAGATAGAGTTTCAGCCGTCACACAGCAGGTGCCGATGGGAATTAAACCCGTGACTTTTCTGTTAAGGAGATCATACACAGAAAAAAAAGAAAAGGCAAACTTAATGGCCCAACTTCACACTGTACACCAATGCTCCCTGTGTTTGTGGCTGTCGTGCTTTCACACTGTAGAAATAACAGAATTAAGTGTACTGTAAAAATAGGACCATGCAGATAATAAAGATAAAAGAAAGTAGTGAGACAGCTCCAAAGAAAGGGCCTTATGAAGGTTCTAGGGGTTTGGGGGGAGGATAAATTGGGCTTTTGGGAGGTACGAGGGGTCCTTGACCAGGTTCTTGGGGTCTGAGGTGTCCTTGATGGGGTTTCTCTTGGTGGTTGACAAAGTTTAACTTGTAATGTAAAGTCTATGAGGATGTTCTGTGGGTGTTTGAGGTGGTCCTACGAATGATGAAAGAAGTTTTAGATGTCTATCTCAGTAGATTTTATGGGTCCTTATTGGGGTGATTAATGGGGCCTCGTGGGGTAGTTCCATGGGTGTTTGGGGTGATTTAAGATGTCTTGGATGTGGTTCTGTGGGTGTTTGACTGGGTTCTACGTGTCTTTGAGGAGGTTCTATGGGTGTTGTATGAGGTTCTTGGGAACACTGAGGAGGTTTTGTACTGTAGGGTTTTTTCTTTCCCGGTGAAAGAAGAATTAAAACTGGATGAAATGACAGATGTTGGTGTCAGCAGTGAAGTTTTGGCTGAGAAGGTGGTCATGATCTGATCTGAGATCTGAAGTCTCGCTGTGTCCTTTGTATTGGCAGGTTTTGGTGTTTACATGTGTGGACCAAGTTTAACAGAGTGGTTCACATGTGACTGGCAGTCCTGCTGTCTTTGTAGTGGCAGAGCTCTAAAAACTGACACCCCGAGGGTCTCGGGGGCCGGGGGACGTTAGTATTGGGGGACTGCGGGGCCACGCCTTCCAGCCGCCATATGCTCGAGATAACAAGTCAAACATGGGACTCTTTTCTTGGCTCATTAAAATGTTCGACATTTGGCAGAAGACAGCTGTGTTTTCCTGACCTAATTTTCAGTATTGAGGCTTTTTATAATGAATGTTTCACTCCATCCCAGATCCACACTGGGTGTTATCGCTGTGAAGCACTAATGCTAACGGGGCATTATTTACTTTTGTCAGATCTGGGACCAAACAAACACTGACAGACATATTCTATCTACTCCTCAAATGCCTTTGTTGGATTATTATTAAAGTACATTACTGTACTGTTATTACAGCTGCTAACCAAGCAGTCTGAGGCTAATATGCTTCTGTTACAGTTTGTATTTCACTCTTTACTTTAACTCCCCATAAAGGACTTAAAGAGGGGGTTCTCCGGCCATGTTGCATTGCATTTCTATTAAGTTGAGGGACTTTCCCTTCGTTTCCCATCTGCCTCTATACTATTACCTTTCCATCAAAGGTGAAAATAGTCTTTAAAAGTAAGTTAAAAGTTGTTGTTGTATGAGATATCCAGACTTTTTTAAGTCCCTAGAATGGGTGAATCTCCAAAAAGGCTGGATCCTACATTTCCCATAATGCAAAATCAACGGTGAACAGTAAAGCCTGATGACATCACCGTGACATCATCAGGGTTATTTTCTCCTCCAGAGACACAGGAGACATTTTACAGCTGTCAGGCTGAATCGTACTCCTCGTAACAAGTAAACTGTGTATAATTAGTGGCTTGCTCTTTTCAAGATGGAGCATCTCTGTTTACATATAATTTCAGTGAATTCTGGATGATATAAAACATCTTCATTTAGTCAGTTTGTCTGTTGTTTTTCAGATTGAAACCTATATAACAATATAACATGTTACATTGGTGTTATCATACTCAGATAACAGTCTACAGAAGGAACTGCTGGAAGTGGGAACTGTCCTGCGTCGTATGTGGTAACATGCATTAGTGAGACCAGATTAAGGAAGTCCTGGGTGGAGGTTTGGTTCAGTAATCCCTTTGACTCCTGATTTATTCCATGAAATTCAATTTACGTTGAATCTGGAACGTATCTCAAATAGCAAATATAAGAAACTGGGGTTTTTCTGTTATTGGTGGGTATGATGACCTCTGGAGTCTCACTTCTGTATGTGCTACTGGTTTTTATTTATTTACCTTATTCTTTAAATTTCGACACCATGTCCTGTAATAGTTTCTAATCCTGTAATCATCTCTTTAAAATCAATAAAACCTTAAATGTAAAAAAGCCAAAGCAAACATGACTGAATGGAAGTGAGAGTCTGTCTGTGGTATTATTAATATTAATAATAATAATAATAACACCTCCTCCTCTTATTGTCCCGGCGGAGCAGCATCTCCTTTTATTACCCTGCAGGGTCATTTACAACCCTGTCCCGTCTATTCATTGGTTGAGGAGATAATCCTGTGATAAATCCTCCACCGTGCCCTTCACAGTTGTCATAGCAAGACCATAAACAGCATTTATAACAATCTGAGGGGGGGGGGGGGGCGCTCTGCTTAGCATGCAGAACAGATTAAGATGGGACGGGTCTGCTTAGAGCCGCCGCTCCATCCGTGACAGACAGACGGACTCATGGGAAATGTTCCATCTCCGGCCCGTTTATTCTCAGTGGGAAATGAGCTGCAGTGACGGCTTACTCACTGGAAAGAAAAGAAAGAAATTTCCTTTTTTAGGGAGTAAAAAAAAAAAGTTCTCTCAGTAAGAATTTCATTTTCATGTTTCCTCCCCTGCCAGGTTAAAAATATGTTTTTAATTATTTTCTCTAATCTGGAAAATCTTTTAAAATCTATAAAATGTTAAATTAATTGATCACTTGGCTATTTTGCTCTGTTTTTTCCTCTTGTTATTTACATGTTTTAACTGAGTCACTACAGCCACGACAGCTAGAATAAATTGGGCATCAATTTGCATGTGAGTTGTACTATACAGGTTTTAGGACGGTTTTTAAATTAAGATTTTTATCTATATGTCCAGAGGTTGTAAACAGGTAAAATATCTGTGTGTATATATAGGAGAGTGTCACTGTTCAGGAATATTAGATCCATGTTAATGAGACACTCAAAAATGGATACTGAGGGTGTAACATGAAAAAAGCTTGACAGTCCTATTATTATTCTTTGACTTTTTGTCTCGTGTTGTCCTTTTGGAACTACAGCTCCCATAATGCTCGATGAAAACTGGAAGTAGAATGTGGTCATGGAGTTGGGGCTCTGTTTTTTAGCCTATATTTGTTTATATATAAATATATATATTAATTGTCTCCATTAAAAGTCTGCTGAGTTAATGATCAGCAGCTCCTGTCTGCAGTGTTCATGCAGACAACATCACTGTGACACTGAGGAAAAGATTCTCAGGCAGCTTCTGTGCTTATATGGAGCGTCCTTTTTCAATATGTGGATTTATGGACGTTTATTCAGGATGTGTGTTTTGTTTCTGTGTGAGTTACAACTTGGAGACAAAGGAGTGTTGAATTTATTTGCAGCCACACTAAGATTTTTATTTTAAAATTATTTTACTTTTCATTTATCAGATTTTTAATGAATAAAAATATTGCAACATGCTGGATTTGCCTGCAGCCACAGTGACACAGCGAAACCAATAAATAAATACATCAATAAAATCTATATACTCTATTTACTGCTGGTAATTTCAGCTTTACAAACTAAAAAAAGCCACTCATCAGGGTTCTTATCCCCCTCCATCGTTTTGACGAGTCGAGCCACCACCGCGGTGTGACGGCGTTTAGCCGGCAGAGTCCGGGCTAAACACCGCAGGAGGACTCTTCACAGGTACACAATTAATCTTAATTAAAGCCGAGTGTGACAAACAACACAGAGTCCTCCCTCCCCTTTGTTCTGCCTTCAGTCGGGAGGAACTGCTGATGCGTCCTGCTGATATAAAAGAATAAATTAAATCACTGTGAGCTAATGAAGCTCTGTCACATGATTTCTCTAAACATTTGTTAAATAAATGCCAACAGACAGACAACTCTAAATACATATCAGCAAATCAGAAATAAACACTACAAAAATAGGAACTTGCATTTAAAATCAGTAATCAAATGATAAATGATGGAGATCAACAGCAACACCAAACTACAGTGGAAAAATACTGGAGTCCTGTTTTAGAGCCGGTACTGTAGACCAGCAGAACCTCGGTTGTTCGTGGCTTCAACAACCTGCATTTGAAATTTAGTCTTTGTTCACTGTAAACCTCTGACACAGCAGATCAATATAGACAAAACACAGAAGAACATTAAGAAAATAACAAAGGAAACCAAAGGAAATGCTTTTAGGTGCAACGCCACAAAAAGAAGATCCGCTGATATTACTTTAATAATGAGGACGAACACACTGGCAGCGCGGAGTCACTGATCCGGTCAACACAGTGCTGAAGTGCTGCGTGTCAGCAGACACTTCCCAAGGCTGCTCTTACATTATTACACTTTTCATTTTCTCCTTCCTTACTTCTCTTCCTTCTTTCCTGGACATCCAGCTGATGTGAAAGTACTTTGGATACTTGGGAACATTTGTTAACATTTACTGCGGTACAGATTTTGAATATGGGACTTTAACTTCTACGAGTATTTGTCAAGTGTTCCAGTTCGGTGCAGCAGTGATGATGAACTCAAAGCAAACTAAACGGAGACTTATGTCCCGTCATTCACCAGTACAGAGATGTGCAGCCCTGCTGACTGTCTGCTGACTGCTCTGTAAAGAAAACAAAGGACAAAAAAGCAATTAAGTCCAGCAATAAAAGCCCGAGTACCATCACATGCTACATTAAATATCTATTGAGCTCCATAAATTAACAGCAAGCAGCTTCTCAAGCAGTTTGTCTCATTGAGTTTGTTTACTGGAGGAAAAAACTTGGACTGTTGACTCTCCTGCAGCACTTTGGACTGTATGGAAGCCCACTAGGGCCAAAGACTAAATAAATACACAAGGAATAAGGAAGAGTAGACATTTAGATTCAAAGCTGGAGTGCAGTACTTTTAATGAACATCCGTTACATTCAAACCCTGCACTGCAGGTTTAATGAATCTCAATTATGTTCTAGTGTCTCCTGATTATGATGAATTATTTCATAATTACATAAAAATTCTATTTCTGTAGTTAAAATTCAGAGAAATTTGATGTGTTTAAGAAATAAAACTATTTATTTTAGCATTTGAAGTAATCCTGTATTTGTTCACAATCATCCCAATTCAGTTCATTTAACTGATGCGGAGCGTTGTGTTGAATCTGCGACAGCGGCAGGATTAAACTAACTGGACGGAACATTTTCTCCAAAAGAAGAACGAACAACTGCACTTAATACTTCCTACTGATAAGAAATATGTGTTTGCCGAACTTCTGATGTAACATACCGTCCGACAGGTCGGCACGTTGCTGCTCTGATTGGTTGTCCCGCCCGTCGATAACGGCCCTTTGGTAGAAAGCTGCAACTTTAGTGTGAAAAGTAACGAAGAAACCTGCAGCTGAAAAGTTGAGACTTCAGTATTTAACTCAGAGTTAATGAAGTTTGGAGAAAGAGAAATGTAATTATTTGTTTTAAAAGGTGTGTGTGTGTGAGTGTGTGTGTGTTTGCTGGTGTTGGCAGACGCTCCTTCACATTCAGAGTGTAGTTGTGATGGAGGTGTGGTGTTGAGGCTGTTTGATGGTAAAAAGTGTTTGTGTTTGTTTTGGGGTCCCGGGGGGGGGAGTCCTCCTGGGAGTGATGGAGGCAGCAGACTGTGCAGGGACGAGCACTGAGGGTTTCCATCTGATTCATCTTCATTGTCTTTATCTCATCAACACACACACACACACAGATTCCTAATATCAGATTTTCCCAAAACAAGAGAAAGAAATCAACCAATGACGTGAAGTTATTTCATCAGTCACATTTGAAACACTTTAAATCAGTTCTTCGGGTTTAACTGCTGAATGTTTTCTTTAGTTTTAACAACAGAATGTGAAGCTCTGTGGTTGGATAGTGAAATGCACCCTGGGAGTCGTAGTTGACGTCTCTCACTTCCACACTTTTGTTCTGTTGATTCAACATGAACATAAAACCAACCTGCATTCTAAAGTTCATAATAAAATGAGTTTTATTTCTCTGATTGACGGCTGACAGACTCTTTGTAAAGCCTCCTGCACAGTAAACAGCCTCAACTCTGTTTGATTTCATTAATAATTTGGACGTCGTTGTTTACCCTTCGTCGTGTCTGAAGCCGCCGCGAGAAACAACAGGTGCCTGACAGTCTGGACTCAGGGCCTGAGTCATTCTGCCTACATCCGTTTGGCTTTCCTCCGAACGACAAGAAAAACTGATCTGCCTCCAAAATCCTCCTCTCCTCCCTTTGTCCATTTCTGTTAGACGCTTGTCTGAATGAGAAGGAGGAGGAGGAGAGAGGAAAAGAAGAAGAGAAGAACAAGACAAGGATGGAAGGAGACAAGCAAAGAAGAAAAGGACTGAGAGATGAAAACTAAGAAGACAGCAAAAAGGGTCAAAGTGAAGGAAGGAAAGAAGAAAGGATGCAGGAAGAAAGGAGTTATTAAAGGAGGAAAGAACAAAGGAAGTAAAAAAGAGAGGCTGAGGGTTAGGTAGAAAGGAGGAGAAGTAGAGAAGGAGAAAATAAAGAAGAGAGAGGTGAGGAAGGGAGGAAGGAAAAGAGGAAGCAGGGCAAGGAAAAGTTAGGCAGGAAGCAAAGAAGGAAGTAAAGACAGTGAGGGAAGGAGACAGGAAAGGAGGTTGGTGTAGAAAAAGAAAAGGATGAAAATAGGAGGAAGAAAGAAAGAAAGAAGAGAAAGCTGGGGAGGAAGAAAAAGGACAAACAGGAAGGACAGAAAAAGGAGAGAATAAGAGATATGGAAAGGAAGGATGCACAGAAGTAGGGGAGGATTAAGGGAGGAGAAGGAGAAAGGTTCAGATGTAGATATCAGATGAAGGAAGGAAAAAGGAAGAGAGAGGAGGAAGGAAGGATGGAAGGAGAGTCCAGGGAGACTCCTCCACCTTCTGCATCCAATCAGCTTCCCTCCTCAGGCGTTAACGAGCTTAACGAGCCGCTCCGCCCGGCTTCAAACAGCGAGGGGAGGGACACTCATTAATTCTGCAAATGTGTCTAATCGGCATCCAGCTCCACCTGTTCACATGAAGAAACACCAACCTGAACCTGAAGCACAGACAGGAAGTGACTCACCGACACTTTTCAACACCTGTGAACCAATCACGGCCCAGTGGGCGGAGCTACAGTTCATTTTAAAACTGCGATGGACATGAAACTCTCCTAAATAAGATTTTTTTCATTTACAAAATGCAAAAGTAACAAACTGTGTGTTTGACTATGACTCCCAGAGAGCACTGCTGTAAGAAACATCCAATCAAACAATCTCTGGAAATACTGATTGGACGTGCTGATAGTCTGGAGACGCTTCCTTCCAGTTTAACAGGTTTTATCTGAGTATCTCAGCCTGATAGACACCATTTCCTCCTGTTTGAGTAACGTTTGCTAACAAGACTGAAATTAAAAAGTTAACTTAAATCAGAAATAGGAATATGCCAATAAAATCTTAATCCCGAAACCCCTAATTTCTTAGTTTAAAAGTTTATTAAAAATTCAGAATGTTACAAACAACTAAAATAAAAAACTAATTAAAGTAACTGAATGGCTTTAATTATCAAATCAGTCAGGGGTCATTTAATGTGTCTTTTCACATTAGTAATCCACTAATAACCCTGTAAACCTGCACAAAATGCCTCAAAAAGTCCCTTGATTACCGGAGCCTCCATGTATCGACCCATAAATAAACCCTGATACAAACCCTCACTGCTATGACAATTTAATGAAGGATTCATCTGGATTTAATGAACAAATTAAGGACATTTAACATATAAAATAACATGTTTTGGTTCATCCGGGGGGCACGAGGGGGATGAAGAGAGTCCCGTCAGAATAAGAGCACAGATCAGGAAGATGGAAAAGACAGAAGAAGCACATTACAGAGGAAGCAGTGAGAGTCGAGAGCGTGAACTCGGTTTGTCTCTGAGCTCCAAACAGCAGCCAGCATGGTGCCAATTAGCACAGAGCACGCCAACACACGCCCTCCTGTAGTTCCTGATTAAAGTGCATATTGATGGTATAAATTATCTGCGGCTACAATAGATCGCTGGGCATCTATATGTAAATGTTTAATTAACCCGTGGCTGAATCGCCGCACCGGTCCAGAGTGGAGGTTATTAATCTGATGATGGCGGCCATAACGCCCAGCAACGCCGGCAAAATGAGCCGTCTGGACGCGGCGGCAGATTCATCAGAGACGCCACCTCATTTCCTAAAGTGCTGTTTGTTCTCAGTGATGAAGTCAGCACCACATCCCTCTTTAAGGTGAACTCAGATCTGCTTCATGGCTGTTCAGGCTGAATCTCCCAGGGTTTAACAGGATCTTCTGTGTGTGAACACACTGAAAGAAATCACTGCTCCCAAACCTGTCCGTCTGGCTGATCATCAGTGATCTGCCTGTCAACACTTCTTTTGGACGGAGGCGAGTCTTTAATCCTGGATGTGAAGCTTTGCTCTTCACCTGGAGTTTAAACTGGTGCCGTCTCCTGTTTGTCAGCTGGTCACTGCTTACGGTATTGTATTGTATTGTATTGTAATTTAATATTTAGCTGTCTCATGTGACACTGATTCACGACATAGACATTTACTTTATTATAATTTAAGCCTTACAGTACTGTGTGCCAGGTTATTACAGCTGAGACATGACTGTCGCCGTGATGCTGTAGGATTGGACCAGTTAGCTCTGTCTGTCTGTCTGTCTGTCTAATCACCACATACAGAGACATTTATTGTATCAAATCCTCCAGAAAGTGAACGTTTTCCCATAAAAAAAACACCCATCTGACTGCAGCTTTCAATATTTGCCATATTGTCGTCGTTAAAAGGCAAATACCCTGTTGACACTTTACTCACAGAAGATGCTCCATGAATATTTAATGGGCTGTAATAGAAAGACTCTGAGTGCTTGTGTATCAGTGGAACAGGGTTGTTTACAGCCTGCGGAAAACAAAAAACAACAGGGAGCATTAAAGCGAACCCCCGAGCCGTCGGGAGGCGCTCCGGCTCTTCACTTAGTTCATCACAAGGAGACGAAGCGAGAGACGACAGAGCAAATAAACAGTGAACGACGAAGTCGCTCTCACAGACAAAACTACTGACTTTAACAGGTGGATTCAGGAATTTGCAGGTGAAACAGGTGAGTTTGATCCGGCCGGGAAACTGTTTTCTGAAGAGATAAACTGGACTGAAATATTGGAACAGTTTCTATTAAATATGTTGAAACTGAGAGGGTATGTTTGTCAAAGATTTAGTTTTAATGAGCTGAATCTGTAAAGTAAGTGGTGCAGTAAAAGTTTAATAAAAATACCTCAAATTTGTACTTAAGTGCAGTATTTGAGTATTTCCTCTGCTGGTGTTTTATGTTTATGTCATTTCTATTTCTCTTCCAATATTTCTATGAACTATTTCATGATATTTTGTAAATTGTATTTTTTTTAAGAAGGGAATACTGATCATCTTGTTCTGTACAAGAAGAAGAAGAAGAAGAAGATTTGGCTTTGAAATCAAACAATGGTTGAGGTTCAGATTCTCAGCTTTGCAGCAGCATCAGATGTTCAGTGACGGAGCTGCAGCCCTTTAGTCCCTCCGTCCCCCAGTTTCAGAGGGACAGGAAGCAACTGGACAAGTTACTGTGAATGTAAATAGTCGTATTTAATATTTGGTGTCTGAACGGTGTCTGACTTCATTTTACTGAGTCACATGTTCACTTGCTGAGTACAGTGTAATTACTTCTGATGGAGATAAGGAACTTTAAAAATAAGACCCAAGTTTTAATACGTTGGAGTTTTCCTTTAAGCAGCCGGAGTCAAAGAAGCTGGAAAAACCAGCTGAGGAGGCGGTTTGGGCCCCTGAAAACAAAGGGCCCCCCTACACCCGGCAGTGTGGACAGTAAAGTACATTACTCAAGTACTGTACTTTAATATACATTTCAGGTTCTTTACTTGCCTCTTTTCATGCCACTTTCTCCTTCTGCTCCTCCTCATCTCAGAGTAAATATTGAACTTTTACTCCTCTACATTTATCTGACAGCTGTAGTTACTTTACAAGAGTTTCTAAAACATGAAGTTTGGTTCTAAATGAAACTCCAACAGTTTGTCCAGCTGACAGCATCAGTCATTAATCAGTGAGTGGACTGACAGAACATGAAGCTGAACTCTTGTGATGATGGTTGGACTCATTTTTCCTGTAAAATCATTTCCTGGCTGCAGCTTCTCAGATGTGAAGATTTGCTGCTTTTCCTTTCAATGATTTGAATCATGTGAATGTGTTTTAATAATGTTGAGCTTTGGACTGTTGGTTGGACACAACAAGCATTGTGAAGGTGTCACTTTGGGCTCTGGCTCATCGTGACGCCATTTCTCACTATTTTCACTATTGTTACAAAGCAAACGATCAATGGATCAATGGAGAAAATAATCAGCAGATGGATCCAGAATGAAAATAATCATCAGCTGCAGTCCGATACAAAACAGTTCAAAATGAGCTCCAACAGTAAAATCCTGCTTTTCCATGAATGATGAGGAATAATAATCTAATGATAGAATATATAATAGTACAACAGGCACAGGGACATTTTACTGTGGAAATACTTTAACTACATGCAACTGATTATACTCACAGACTTTTACTGCAGGAAAGGATCTGAATTCCTCCTCCAGCACTGCTCCTTCCACATCACATATCTATCTATCTATCTATCTATCACATGTTGTCATTTGATTCCTTGTTAATATAAAAATGATGATTAGTGCAGCTTAGAGTTTATGAATACTTCAGATTGGTTGGCATGTGATTAACTATATGTATCAGTTGCTGTTTCTGAAGGAAAACGTTGATCTAAAACATCTGCCGAGAACTGAGGCCTCGTGTCACGTGATGTCTTGAAGGCGTCGTATTGTCCTCCTCCTCCTCGTCCCGCTGGGTTCTTCTCCCCATCGTGTTTCATTTCTCTCTTTCATTGCCGTTATTAAAATGTGATTAAATGTGTTCTCCAGAAAGTGGCGCTGACACTGGGTGAACGTACAAAGATGAAGGCGCTGTGATGTCTGTTTCCTGTGTGTGGATGTGGATGTTTCCTGTCTCTTCCACAGTGAGGACTGACACACTAAGAGATGTTTAAAACTGTCAGACGAGTCGAGTCGGAGAGAGACTCATTATTCCCGTCTGTCTGTCTGCAGAGAGACAGACGGATCACAGACAGACGTGGAAAGATCCTGTTTCCTGTTCTTCGCCTGCCTCCGTCAGAGCCGTGCAGGAGAGGAAGCCGTCGCCGTCCTCCCTCCCTCCCGCTCTGCAGGAAAGTGACAGCCCGTCTAATTGGGATTAATCAACTGGCAGCTCCAGTTGAGTGGCGGCGTCGCGATCTGAAGAGAAATGGCATTGACCCAAAGAGAGAGGTGTATACCGCCCCGGGGCCGGCGCTCGTACTGATTCATCTTCCTCAGCATAACATTATCATTCCCAACTCCACCACAGAAGAAGAAGAAGAAGAAGAAGAGGAGGAGGGAGCCTCTTTAGGATTCCTGGGTCAAGAACAAAAAGCCAGAGAGGGAGAAAAGAAACTGAACTAATCAAAAAAGAAAGAAAAAGAGCAGCACTTGACAGTTTTTTTCCCACCGAACATGACAACAACAAAAAGAAAAGAATGAAAGCTCTCGGAAGAACAAGCGGCGGCAGCGCTACATTATTCTTTTTTATTCTTCCTCTCGCAGCCATCGCTTTGAATTACAGAGGGAATCTTTTTGCTGAGAGTCGAGCGTTGAAGAGGAAAAAAATCAAAAATTCATCTGAGAGACTTTCAGGAGTGAAGAGAGAGCAGAGGAGGCGAGGAGGAGGAGTGTTTTGTGCTGGAACCAACATTTGCAGAAAGTTCCAGCTCCTTAAGCAATTATTAGCGGTGATAGTTTGACATGTTCAAGAGTTGTCAACAACTGGCTTTAAACAGAAGTACAAAGCAGAAATAAACACTGCCCGCGGCGGAATTAACTTGAGGGACGTGCAGGGTCGATGAATTAAACATGTGCTGTGTTCCAGCCGAGCGCGGCGCTCGTGTTATCGGGAGGCGGCGGCGCTCACACTGCGGTGATACGTAGAGCCCAGGAACACTGTCAAAATGTTATTTAGTCAAATCAAGCGACCCCTCAGTCGTCAACTCATGATTAGTTCACAAATAACTTCACTCGTCACCGCTCTGAGAACCTTGAGCGAGCGCTCGCTGTCTGAACTGACGCCTGACAGGAGACGAAGCGTCCATGTTGAGTCCACCAGGCCGAGCAGCTGCTGACACTTCCTGGACAGGAACATTCAAGTTCCAAGTTCATTCTTGACAAACGTTTCACCACAACACCAACTTCAAACGATCACATGATCATCCACCTGATCAGGAGATCGTCGGCTGTTTGAGGTCATGAGACGTCTTAAAGTGCTCAGAAAAAAAGGAAATGACGTCGTGACATTTGCAGGATGAGGCCGCTGCTGGGTAAAGGTTCCCGAATGGCGGGTCAGGCCCGGTCAGAGCTCAAGGGCAACACCCGACCCGCTCAACCTCAGATGGAGGACGACGTAGACGGACGGGCCCGACGAGAGGCCCAGGAGACGACGGGCGCCACGCCTCGGGAGGCCGGAGACTGATGGAGCAAACGCACCGTAACTCAAGGGTTTCTCCCCAGGGTCGTCTTCAGGGCGACCCTGGGGAGAAACCCTCAGCATCCAGAGACAAAACGCCCACAACGCCGGCTACGACTCGCGGTAATGATCCTTCTGCAGGTTCAACCTCGTTAAGACTTTTACTTCCTCCAGACAGTCGAGTTTGATGGTGTTCTCGGCGCTCCGTCAAGGCCGATCTGAGGACCTCACTCAAACATCCGGTCAGCAGCAAAGACACAACAGTAATGTAATCAGGAACGCATTACAAACAGTTATATAATAAAGTGACTTATTACTCTCAAATGAAAGTAACTAGTAATATATTACATTTTGTAAGTAACCTGCCCAGCACTGCCCAGTGAACCTGGAGGCCGTGATTCTGGATCCAGTTGATTGTTGACAGACTTTAGACGCAGCAGATCTGGGCACCGCTCCGAACCAGTGGCTGTGGATATGACAGTTGTTCTTTAAACTTGATGTCTGGAATTTTTTTAATTCAATAAACATTAACAGGGTTTTGTTGAGCTCATGATAAATGTCAAAGCAGCCTTAACATGACAGTGAATGAAAACATTTTTTACAGTGTAGAGCAGTATAATGTGCAGCTGCTTGCATCATTTCCATCGACGTGTAATGAAGCGTCCTCGGCTCCCCGGGGGGTCGTTCATTCACTCTGTTGTTTTCAGTCCTGTTTTACCAAAATGTATTCATCCTCTCCCTCCGCTGCCGCGCCTCTAATTAACAAAGTGCTTAAGACATAAAAGAGCAAAGTTTTATCTCTTTAATCTCTGATTCCTCTGTAGTTCTTGGAAATGAAACACGCCTGTTCTTTTTTCACATGTGGATGGAAGCTGAAAACAGATCTGAGTTTGGTATTTTTCTAATTTTACTTTTATTTAAATTCCTTTTTTTTAACAGGATTTGAGGTTAATATATTTCTGGATGGAGGAGGAAGGAAATCTAACGAGGCTGACTGTTGGACAACATGATGAAAATTCAGGAGTTTTAGACCTTGTTTACTGATAAAAAAACAGATCATTGGCCATCACTGTTGATAAATTGTCTGATTATTAGAGGTTTATCAGTTTATTGTGCACGTTGGCTAATAAGTGAGCACAGATTTTACACTGTAAAAAAAAACCAGATGAAGAGTCGGACGATCAGTAAAGTAATGAGGATTCATCCTGAGAGGAACACGAACATCTGAACCACATTTCATCACAATCCGTCTGACCGAAGCGATGGACAGACATTAACATCTGTCGAGGGTACAAACACCTATACACACACACATATATGTAATATGTGTGTATATATATTAATAAGTCCTGATGACGGGATTCTCTTCGTCTTACAGGGTCCGCAGCGCTTACACTGTTCACGTCTCCGTCGTCTCAAACATGGCCGCTCGTTCCTTCATCAAGTGGGACTGGAGGCGGGAGACATGTTCACACACTCTGAGGTGGAGTATGTGTTTCGTGTGATGAGCGCCGCTTTAATCCCGTCAGGTCGTCTCTGACGGCGCTCTGAGGAGGGACGGGTTAATTCAGGCGACGCCGACGCCGAGCGGAACAATTCAAGATCGCCGCCTCCACGGCGTGCAGGAATATTATTAACAGGAAGTCATCGACCAGGCGTCGTCGTCTTCTCCTCCTCGCCGCAGAGGTCTGGATTAATCTCACGGAGGAGTTATTATCTCAGCACAGACTCTGGACGTAACCTGTTTCTGCTTCTCTGCACGTCAACCTTCGCTCTTCATAATCCATTACGCTGTGATCAGAATGCACACTGTTGATTGATTCAAATGTGTATTAGATCAGGGAAGCAGGAGGTAGATTTAGAGCGATGGAGTCTCAGACCCTGTTCGCTCAGCAGATGGATGATGGGAGCGTTGGCGGGCCCTACACGGCGGCCCGGCGCTCCATCAGTCCTGACGCCGTGAGATAATATTTGAAGTGCGATGGATGTTCACGTCCCCTCTCAGTGTTTCCTCTTTTTTTCCTTTTTTTTTTTACCCAGAGTGCCTCTGGGTGCCAATCAGCTGCCTGTTTATTTCCTCTTCAGGTGAAGTCGGCAGGTCGCGTTGTCGGCGGCGGCGAGTCGCTGCAGGATGTGACATTAATGAGGTTCCTCTCGCTGGTTTTCTACGTTCTCGTATCAACACACACACAAACACACCTTATGTTGAGGGAAAGTGAAGAAAGTGCTGCAGAGGAAAAGAAGAAGAGTTTCAGGATGACACCTACAAAATAAAGGATGATGTTTTCTCAACTTTCAGCTCATCCTGATACAGACCAATAAATACAGCACACATTTTCAAAGAAGGCATCTTAAAAACAAATGAACGTAACTTTAACTTTTATTTTGCTGAAATATTCTTTGAGTTACTCACCTTCAGAAACAGAAACCAGGTGTGACTTTAGTTTTAGCATTTGTTTGTAGTTGAATAGTTTAATCTCCAAATCTGCTTTTTTTCATTTTTGCAGAAAGTCTGGTTTGAAAATAATTAACTCAGTGGAACATGTTACACAATAAACAGAGGTGGTTGATCCTCTCGTGGTTTAAATCACAATATAGATCTACTTTATATCATGATATAGAGAAACTGTTACTGGATAAAATAATCTGACGGGAATGTCTGTTTTGTTAATTCAGTAAATACAAAAATCATTTAAAAATGATGTGTGTTTACAGTACATCATGAAAGCGCCTGATGTTTATTTAATAATGTCCCGTGTTTTCCTTTAAAACTACTTCAGGTGAAACGTTAAGGAGACAAAAATAAACCACATTTCTCTCTTTACATTTAATTAATTACATTTTATTTACAGAAGCAGTTTGAGTACCTACAATTGTCATATTACTCCCCAGAGTTCCCCGAACCAGCGGTCTTTCCCTCAACGCATAAGGACGTCAGTGGCCATTAAATCAGGTTTATTTATTAATAATACATTTTAATATATTAAGATTTCTTTTGGCTCACAGTGCACAAGAGAAATAGGAAATGTAGATTCATAATTAGAAGACAAATATTAATTTAAAATCACATTTTATTAATACTGAATACTGAAAGTGACTGGAATACCTTCATTTGCAAAGGACTTTCGAGAGGAAAAGGAAAAACACAATGAGATCTGGACAATAAACTGAACATTTCGAATAACTTCAGCTAATTAAACCTTCTGAAATCCTGGAGTAGTCTCAGTTCATTTCCAGGTGCTGCAATTTCCTCATCATTTCCTAAAAATGACAAACAATATTCTCCTCGGGAGGAAAACAATTAAAACTGTTGGGGACGTTTAGACTCCCACAAAACCAAAACACCATCTTCATTCCTGTCAGGAGGTAAATTAATATTTGTGGACCCAGAAAATCAACCCGAGTCTCCGTAAAGAGCGAGCAGGCAGGCAGCGCTCTGCCTCTCAGGCCCGGGCCTCCCATCTATCAGCAGAGCTCATTCACACCCAGGAGAAACCCGCACCGGCTGAAAAACAGCCATAATTTTGTCCGTCCTTATGTATTTATCAAGATGAATAATCAAGATGAAAAAGCCCCCCGTCCGGGAGCTGAGAGCGGAGGATCCTTCACCGCCGGTCGCTCCGCCACATCAATATTCAGACGATCAGCGGCCCATGAGTAAACAGAAAGAAGCGCTGGCCTCGGCATATTTAAAACGCAGCCATTTTAACGCGGCGGCTATTAACTGATCTCCCCGTTATTTATTTCCTTTCCTTGTTATTAACGCCGGACGTGATATTATTCTAATTATATCAGGCCCAATCAGCAGTATTGCCTGTCTCTGGCTCATTTCCATTAGCTTTGTCTTTCACACTGTGATACTAATTCAATGAGACATCAAACATTTAAGTGGAGCCGAGATGCAGAGGTCAGGAGTTTTTTCCCTTCTTGCCTCTGCACTCAGTTATTGCTTCGCTGTAATTGTGTTTGTCCCCCCGCCGGATGACTAATTGTACCGAGCTGCCCGTCCCGTCAGATGAACTGCACACTAATGTGTTAGTTTGCTCTCTAATGCTAATATGTGTTTTGTTGTGGACGAGACTCCGCCGGACTCAGATCCCAGTCCAGGTTTCTGTCTCACACACAGATTTACACCACAACAGGAGGACGGAAAGAAAAGAGCCGAGGTGGGGGACTGATGACTGACACTGAGACAACAGAGGGGACAACAACTACAGACAACGGGAGGGAAGACAGAAGATCACACAGTGGACAGCACGAGAGGACAGGGAGGACAGCAAAACAAGAGGACGGAGACGATAACATAACAAGAGAGGAAACAAAACAGGAAGACAGAGGAGGACAACATGGAAGACATAAGATGTCAAGGATGACACAAAACAAGAGGACAAGCATGATACAAGACAGTAGTGAGGACGAGACGACAAGACAACAGAGACAATAAAAGAGTTGAGAGGGAGCAGAACAGAAGACGGGGAGGACAACATGAGGTGACAAGGACAGCAACAAACATGAGGACAGGGAGGATGAAAGAAGAAGACACAGACAACAACACAAGATGACCAGGGGGACAACACAAGATGTAAAAGAGGACAACAGATTGAGAGGACAGGAAGAACGACAGTGAGACAACATGACAAGACAGCAGGGAGGACAACAAAAGACACAATTAGACAACAGAGACAACGACGTAAGAGAACAGGGACGAGGACACGAGACGACAAACCTATAGACAAAACACTATGGAGGACAGACAGGAGGATGAGACAGACGACAGGTAAGAGGGCATTACAAGAGGACAACATGAGTGGTCACAGATTAGACAACATGCACGAAGACATTATCCGACATCGGAGGGACGGAGCTGACAGGAACGTCTCCTCTTATGTGTTTTTATGCTGCCATCTTGGACAGATTCAGTTAAAATCAAACAGTATTAAAACTATTGTAATATTTAATATATTTCTGGTGTGATGGTCCTTACAGAGTGTGTGTGTGTGTGTGTGTGTGTGGAGGGGGTGGGGGGGAGGAGTCTTGATAATAGTATTTAATTTATCACTTAAAGTGGTGGGCGACCTCTGGGCGTCCCGGTCCCTCCATCACCTCCTCAGCTGCTCCCTTTAATTGTCGGAGCCGAGAGAGTAAATGAAAATCAACTGGCCTCATAATGAATGGAGGCCATTACTCTGTTTAAACCACACACACACACACACTCACACACACTCACACACAGACACACTCACACACAGACACACACACAGACACACTCACACACAGACACACACAGACACACACACACCCACACTCACACACACGCACAGCAGCACAAAGGCCGACTGAAGGTTTCCCATCGAAGGTCCAAGAAAACTGTCAGAAGACATCAAACCTGCAACGTTCCCTCAGGTACGTAAGTAAAAGTACCAATACGACAAAGTACAGAAGTATTCTCAGCTTCATGTAGTTAAAGTATCAGCAGTAAAGTACAGAAGTATTCTCAGCTTCATGTAGTTAAAGTATCAGCAGTAAAGTTGTGGTTGTGCAGTAACTGATATCTGGTTCTCTGTCACATTATCAGACTGTTGATCCTGAAGCATCAGTGTTAGAGCAGCATGTTCCTGTTGGAGCTGCTGCAGGTGGAGACAGTCTCAACTACTTTATATACAGGCAGCTGCTTCAGTCCAGGGGTCCCTACCTAGGGGTCGGGGCCCTCCAGAGGGCCACCAGATAAACCTGAGGGGTCGTTAGAGGATTAATGGGAAAGAAGAAGTGATCTGAAGAGTAAAGCCTGGTGGCACCTCAGACCTGATGACGTGTGTCACCGCGAGCAGCCGCCAGCGTTAGTGTTAGCTGCTTATGATACTCGGACCCTGGACAGCGGTTACCACGGAGTATCCTCCATGTTGTTCTCTACAGTGTGACCAGAGGTCAGCTCTGCCATCACAGTTTGCTGTTAACGGTTTCAGTTTCGCTGCCTTCGTGCTCATGTGAGCAGGTCCTGAAGTTTCCATCCTCCAATAAAAAGTAAGGATGGAAGAAAGGAAGGACTTCTATCTCTGCACAGAAGGAGGCGACCTTGTGGGAGCTGTATTTTATTAGAAAATACTTTTCTGTGAAAACTACTAACAGGTCAGTGGATCATCCAGACCAACATAGATGCATCTCGGCTCCACTTTTTTATTTATTTTTTGGCTTTTTTTAAGCAGCGCAAAACAAATTTCACTCACCGCAATTTTACTGTTGTGGCGATGGAAGATCTCAAAACCTCAACAAATAAAACCAAAAGATTCTGCATGGAGACCAAAAGGGATGAGTAGGAAAAGGTATGTTTTTTTATTTTGGGTGAACTAATCCTTCGAGTATTAGACGGCCAAATAAACAGACCACACAAACAACTAACCGAGGATAAAGATAACCATAAATATATCGTTTTACGACGACGACAGTGGTGAACGTTCACTTTTAGAGCGATAGAAACACTGACAGCCAATCAGAATCCATCCAACTTTACAGGGCGTCACGTTCAACACGTCACCGTATTTTATAAACGCTTATAAACTGTAATATTTTGCTGCCAATTACACATAAAAAACATGATTTTACCTGAGACATGCTGACAAACAGTCTTTGGTGCTGACGGGTGTCTGAAGTTCGTTTGGTCCTGACTGAGCGGCGTACAGCAGTAACATGTCATCAATATCCATTTTCCTAAGCCGTCGACAGCGTGTGCTGTTGACAGAACTTTATGGTTCATCAGTGTGGATGCTCACATCGTTATCTTTACTGTTGTAGTTTTTGGTGTGGACGGCCCTTAAACCTGATGAAGGAAATCAGAAATCTGATCGAGTATCTTTTCCAGCACTGATCAGGTTACTTTAGCCCATGTAAACGCAGCCGGTGTGGACTCGGCCGGCGACGAGCTGCTGTGCTCTGAGGTTCAGCGATGAGACAGATTTGTGGACGAGCGTCTTCACAAGGGACAGTGTAATGAAAAGCCTGCGAGTCTCTCTGCTAAAGAGTTCATTACGCCGTGTCATCAATCCTTCCTCTTTCTGAAGCATTACATTCATCAGGAAAATTAAAAAAGTGTCATGTCTGCAGTGATTTGTATTCTTCCATCAAAAACACACACCGTCGAGCTGCTTCAATTTGCATATTCTCAGGATGTAATAATAACTCATTGGGGCCTGGCTCAGTCTGCGCAGAGCCGCCATGAGATGGAGTCTCTCAGCAGGACCGGCTGGAAAAGATGAGGAGGCAGACCAGGGAAGATTGATAAAACCATCCAGACTGGAGCCAAGGAGGGAAAAAATCCCCACAAACTACGTTAAAACTGTGACCAGTCATGTTTTTACATTCCTGTCTCCATTTCTATATTGTGTGCATGTTCTTTTATTGTTTTGTTCTGGTCAGAATTAAGGTGCTCACCTGGTAGGTTTGGTTCAAACTTACTCTGGTGTGTTTATTCAGGCTGTCTGAAAGATGTCCAACCGCTGAAAAGGAGGTTCCAGGGAGGAGTGAACTCTGGTGCTCTGTGATGGTCAATATGAGATTCTGGGAATTCACTTACCTCCTCAGCATGAAACACAGACGTCTCGTGGATTATTAGGCCTTAAGCCGAAGTCTGCCTGTCCAGACTCAAATATCAGATGGATCGTTTGTACGGACATTCATGTTCCTCAGAGGATGAACATGCTTCCTCAAGCACACAACATTTGTGTTTTCCATGTAGAATAGGACTACAGTAAGAAGAGGAATCTGAAGCTTGCAGTTGGATGTTTTTTACAGCAACGTTCTGTAGGTCAGCTGACAGACCCTGGACCACACGTTGGACCCCGCCCGGGGATGTATGTCTTTGATAATAAATCCCACTGGTGCTGTAGGTGTGGGTGGGGTTGGGGGTGGGCGGTCTCGTGGTCACCCGTGGGTGGGGTGGGGTGTATGAGGGTTATTATGTGGATGATATATGTATTAGAGAGGAGGATCAGAGATGGAGGACACAGCTGACTGAGTCCATTTACATGACGGCTTTGTTAGGAAGTTCAGTGACAGATGATGCGGTTCGATCTGCCCGACAACACACGACACTCTGCTGAAATTCAGATAAAAATTAAGAGGTAAATCACGTTTTAGAAAGATATGTAATGAGATGTTTGAGAGAGAATCAACAACCTCTTTGGTGAGGTTGCACATACAGAATACAAAGATGTGACATTTCTGTACATCGTGGAAGAGGTTAAGACGTGTTTTTCTTTGAAGACAATGAGGTGAAAAATGCTAACAGAGGAGTGTGCAGATAAGAGGGTTAGATCAGAGCCTTGTTTTAGATGTGACTGAATCACATTAAAATTTGGTGTTTGAAGTGGCAGTACGGTAATCCCTTTGTTTAACTTTATATTCTGCATGTTGCAGAAGACGAGAGAGGCTGATGGGAGCGCCTTGTTCCATAATCCATGAAGAAGGCCGGTGGGAAGACAAGATGGCTGCTGTAATGGTGTTAGGCCTTACTTCAGCTTCTGTTTTTATAACTGCTCAGTCGACACGCCTCAGTGTTGGCAGAGGTGCAAACCTCCCTGAAGTCCTCCTTATACAATGGGAGCAATGGAGCAACCTCCCAGAGCCTCCTACAATCCATCATCATACACGTGGCTTGGTTTTGGGACTGGTGTATGTTGCGGTGGCCGGTATCTCTGGAAGGTTTGATTCATTTCCTGTGCTGTGACACTAACAATCATCATTATTCTTCACCAACCTCATAAAGACAGCACTTACAATGTAGGCTGGAATACATTCATTTAACCACAAGTCTTAAGCTGTGTTGTATAGGTCTGATGTCATTCTATATTTTTCTTATGGTCGTCAGTACAGTCTGACTTCCTGTCTGTGGCTCTCAGCTCCAAGCCCATTGGTTCCTACCAAACATGTCAATCTTTAAATCACCTCAGTAAGACAGTTTCTTTTTTTTGTAAAGGCTCAGTCCTTTTCTAGTTTTTATCAAATGATACTCTAACAGGAGGACATTTGTTGGGGTGATTTAATGTTCATAGATAAAACAGAATTCAATAGTTGGGCTGGATCTGATTAGATAACTGGTTGGGGTAAGACGGAAGCAGAGAGGGGTGAGGTGTCCACATGTATACGCCCTCCCCCGTCAGTCTGGGCGTTCTCTGCTTCCCTACTTCAGACCCGGAGGACATCGGAGGGGTAAGAAGGAGGGTAACATGGGGGGGTGGTTGAGGTCAGGACCAAGTGTTGGTTAAGTGAACCAGATGGTCTCTTTCCCAAACATGTTCCAGAAAGAAGATGGTTAAGGTTAGAACGAAGAGGTCAGGATCCAAAGATGTTGAAGGGTCAGGGTTATTGTTAGGGTTAGGGTTGGGGGTCAGGACGGTGTGTGTGGGACTGAGTCAAAATAATCTGTTCATGGGGATGAAGGAGCATGTGACCGTCAACATGGGGCTCACTGATGTGTTTTTCTGCTCAGAGGAAGAAGATCTATCAGGCTGCGATACTCACAGTGCTCAGCAGATACATTCAGTGCTGGTTTGGTTCTGCACCAGTTACACCAAGCTGTAAACGGATCCAGAATCAGTTCCATGTGGCTCCATCACTGCCACACTAATTATCATTATTATTATTATGGACCAAACTGTCTCTGCACATGTGAGGATCAGTTTCCCAGTTAGATCTATGCAGAGCTACATGTTCGATGGTGAACTTTGTGAGCTTTTTCTTAAATGTTTTTGGTTTTTGTTTTCTCTTCGTGTTTTCTTTTTTTTGGGGGGGGGTAATCAACTCAGCGCCTACAAACAACATCAAATAGTGAAAGCCGAGCGTTGGAGCTGGATTCAGTCGGCCCCTGCAGTTTGTTTTGAAGTGCTGAACAGTAGCCAACGGCAGGAGTGGTGAAATCTTTCGCTTCCTTTCGTTCACTTTAATTTTAATGATGCTCTTCCTCAAGCTTAAGTAAAGTCTTCCACAGTGGGCGCTGCAGCCAGAGAGGGTTTACAACGCCTTTGAAATCAGATGTAAGTATATATTTAATTTTGCTGCTGGATGGCCGCAGGCACACGCAGACACCGAGATTAATTGGCACAGCATTATGTGCCCTTATAACGTTCCTGCACCTTCATTATCTGCAGAGTGAAAGATTTGACGGAAATAAAACTTTGTTTAAAAGACGGAGCTCCTCTGTGAGTTTCCTGCACTACTTACCTGAAAGTTTCTTGACTTTCTCCCACTTGTCAGAACTCAGAGTGTCAGCAGCAGCGCACGCCGCACAGCGGGGAGCGATGATTCCCTCGGTAAACTTCCAGCGGATGGTTTTCCATCTAGAATGTAAATAAGTTGGTGTGAAATAAATAATGTGTACAAGTTTATCTCATAAATGCAGCAGGGAGATTTGCATACTCGCAGGCCGCAATTCACTGAGGCTTTTCACCTCGTAATCAAACTGGAGTCTCTTTGCTCCCAATATGTTCAATAAAAGATTCCACAAAGGGTACATATGTTTGGCTGTTTGCCTCTCTTGCTTCATCTTTGTATGTTAATGGGGAGAAAAGTACACTTTACAAAGGTTTGCCGTTTTCCGGCAGCGCTCGGTGACATCTCTGGGACGCGTCAGCCTTTCAGCCGGATCCTGTTTCAGCAGCAGGGACGACGCAGGGCAGAAAGACATGAAATATTTATGCTAATTGTTGCAAAACTTCCCACAAAAGATGACAAGAGGCATGTGATGAGGAGCTGTCGAGCGGCGCTGTCATAATGACGAGCCTGAAACCCACGGAGGAGCAGAAATCAAAGGCTCGTGCACGCAGCGCTCGGGTCCCGGACGGGGCGCGCAGAAGGTCGGAGCCCCTTTAAAAATATTTATAATGAAGGGCTGGCATCAGGAGCACGTCAGGGCGAATTAGCAGACACGGGCGTCACCGCACTGGTTCAACCCTGCAGGCTCACTCTGCTTCTACCTGACTCTTCAATCTCTTTCAGCGTCTGTCTGCGTCTCAGTCAAGAAGCCAAGGCCTGACATGAAAGTCAGGATGCAGGCCTGATAAACTTTGCATATTCCCCAAGAACAAGAGAAGAAGAAAAAGAAATGGCAAGATTAAACATGTGCAACTCAGTAGGCGGGCATAAATAAAAATTTTAAAGTTCCAGCTCCTGGCTTCATTTGCATTTGGCTTTGGAGAGCAGAATGAGAGGCGGCAGAGTCGCAGAGAACAAGCGCCCTGACATCTCCTCTTTGTTTTGACTCACAAACAAGTGTTTTTGGTCGCTGCTTCTTCTTCATGTGTGTAATGATGATTCAACAAGCTGCGACTTTCATGGATCCTGTTCAGCAGGAAATATTTGTTGTGTTTTCTGCCCGTGTCAGTTTTTAGTTTTCAGCGAAACACCGCTTTTCTCTTTTGTAACGGGGGATCCTGCAAGCGGAGCATTAATCTGCGTTTAGCCAGAGGAAATGTGTCGTCGCGGGGCTCGTTCCTTGGGCGTCGCTTTGATCAAAGGCCCAGTGGAAAAACCTCCTTAAGGGCGAAGAGAGAAAGGCGCTTGATCTCTGCGCTTAATTAGCGGGCCGCTTCTTGATTGTTCATTTTACAGAACGGGGGAGTGTGCATGTGGCAGCCGGGTGCGCTCATCATAATTCATGACTCGAAGCCTTGATTTGAGCTGAAATGCCACTAAATGGTTTTACTGAGAGCCCGGTGAAATCTGTTGGTTTGCATTATGCATGAATGATTTGTTGTAGTCTTTTTATCTTTCAAACTCAGTCAGTAATCGCTTCTTCCTGGAAACTCTTTGGCGTTAACATCTGTGCGGGCAGCTGTGTCAGGTGATATCTGATGATGATGTACAAAACTGAAAGTCCTGTTTTTTGGAAATTGTGGCTCGATCAGTAAGCAGTGAACTGGTTAATAAAATAATTGCACTGCCGATTGGTCGCAGGCCATGGTGAGAGAGTTCCTCTGTCAGCTCGCTCTCTGCTCCCTGAGAGACAACAGAGAGCGACCGTCCTGATCTGCTGTTTCTGCTCATCACCATTAAAACAAAACCTGAGGCGGGACGGAGCGGGCGGGACGGGGAGGGGGGTAACCCGGGGTGAGGGTGAGGAGGAGGGACACCCACCACCTACCAGCCCCTCCAGTGATTCTCCAGAGGGGGCTGCCAGATAATGTTGTGGGGTTACAAGATTATTTATGATGATTTATTAGATAGAACAACAGTAGACATATTTATTGTTTTTAAAGGATAAGGCAAGTGATCTTTTATATTCTAGTTATTGGTACTGAATCTTATGTACTGACTTCCCATTGGTTCCTATTGAAGACGTAAATATTTAAAAACACCTCACAAATGTATAGTTTCATGTTTTTGGTGCTCTCGTTTTTGGACAACAATGAAGCTCAATGGCACAGAGGAATAACACATATTAGGCTTTGGATTCACGCACAGTAAAACAACAGTTAAAGAATGTGAGAATGTTTGTTCAGGTTAACTTAACTTAGGGAGGCCAAGTTAATGCACTCAACTCTTATTTTATCTTTGTGTCTTTTTAGTTTTGTAAAAACTAACCATCAAACTGAAATTTACAATAGAAAAGATGTAAAATATAAATCTTTTTTAAAATAAATGGGGATAAATAAAAAGGGTTAATGATCACCATATTTTCTTTAATATTGACCAAGTGGTTGAACTAAAATTAAAAACTCAACCTTACTGTATTATAAATGTTATAGTTTTGTATTATTTGGCTTAACTCTTCTGTAGGTGTCACGTGTGAACATGGAATAAATGTCTGATGAAATAATCAACTGAACAGGGAACATTTTACAGATCTGAACATTTTGTCTGATAAATTCTATAGAAAACTCTTGTCTTCACAGCCGGCGGATAAATTAACCAGGAAAACTCATCAGCAAATATATTTTCTTTAAAGAAATATTTCTGAGATGTCTTCATGACTTCTGGACTTCAGAACCCCTTCAGATTTTAAGGTGGATTAATGTTAAACTCAGATATCTCTGTTGTTGTATTTAATAGATCCTCCTCTCCCGGCTTCACCTTCAGACTCCTTCACATGTTGTTTTTGCCGCCGGCGGTCCGAGGAGGAAGACGGCGGCTGACGAGCAGCGGCTGTAATTATCTTCTCCATCTGCGGCTCCTCGAGGAAGGAGAGGCTGACATTTGGTTCATGTTGGAGTGGCCGTCGTGGTGATTTCTGCTCGCCGTCTGAAGGTGCGCGGAGTGTGAGAGAGAGAGAGGGGGATGATGGGATTGAAAAGGAAGGCCGGCGATGGGATTATGGGAGCGTGACAATTGAGGATTAGCTCTGCTTTAAACAAATAACACTCGTGCAGGTCAGCAGATCAACACTCAGTGTGGAGAGCTGCTGCTGACTTCATTAAGACATCATCAATCTATCTGTCTATCTATCCGTCTATCAATCTATCTGTCTATCTGTCTATCTATCTGTCTATCAATCTATCTGTCTATCTATCCGTCTATCTATCTATCTATCTGTCTATCTATCTATCTGTCTTGTCTGTCTGTCTGTCTATCTGTCTTGTCTGTCTGTCTATCTATCTATCCGTCTGTCTATCTGTCTCTCTGTCTATCTATCCGTCTGTCTATCTGTCTGTTTATCTGTCGTCTATCTGTCGTCTATCTATCTATCTGTCTGTCTGTCTATCTATCTATCTGTCTATCTGTCTGTCTATCTGTCTGTCTATCTATCTATCCGTTTGTCTATCTGTCTCTCTGTCTATCTATCCGTCTGTCTATCTGTCTGTCTTTCTGTCTATCTGTCTATCTGTCTGTCTATCTATCGTCTATCTATCTGTCTGTCTCTCTGTCTATCTATCCGTCTGTCTATCTGTCTCTCTATCTGTCTATCTGTCTGTCTATCTATCGTCTATCTGTCTTGTCTGTCTATCTATCCGTCTGTCTATCTGTCTGTCTGTCTCTCTGTCTGTCTATCTGTCTGTCTATCTCTCTGTCTGTCTATCTGTCTGTCTATCTATCTGTCTGTCTGTCTGGAACTCTATATGACACCATACTAAATGTTGTGCAACATTCATGTTTTTTGTATTAATTTAAAGGTTCAGGATCCAACCTGACAGAACACCTGAACACCAACATACTGTTTGTTTGTCACAGAAGCCACTACACCGACAGAACAGTGACCTGATGCACGAGAACTGAGTGAGATGATAAAATATTTTTACATTTCTCGGTGGGTCCGACCCAGTCTGCCCGGGGGCTTCAACCCAGCGGGTCAGGGGCGGCCGCTCGGCGTAGGAGGTTCCTCTCGTGGGGCCTCTCATCTGTGGCTCCGGCCGTGAGCTTTACAGCACCCCTCGTCCGGACCTCGCCGCTACCCAGGGCTGTGGACATAGTCGGGGAGGGACGGGGCCCCTGGCTCCCGGTGCGACTGTCAGCCGGGACAGACTGTCCTCAGTGTGTCCCGACTGCGACCGGCTTGTGTAAAAGGCCTCAGGGGTCTGTGGCGATGGCGGCAACCCCCGACCTGTCTTGAAACATGTTTACCATTCATATCCATCCAACCAATGACTTTATGATTCAGTTGTTCAATTTTCATCCAGCACCATCATCAGGTCAACATGTTAATGTGTCGAGTACTTTGTTTTATGAGCAAACACCTGCAGAAATGATGACCTTCCCATCAGCCTCATGGGTCTAACAGCATCAAAAATGCTTTTTGAAATAATGAAAATCACTTTTAGAATAAAGTCAACTGCTGAAAACTTAAAATATAATGATTCTGTCAGACTTTATATTGATGCTGCAGTCTTTATATCTGTGATTGGACATGTTCAGATTCAGAGGTTCAGTCTGAATCCTGTCAGTTCTCCAGCTGTCAACTTGTCCAGCCTTCAGTATCTGCTCTCTGTGTTTCAAAGAAAAGAGACAGAGTGAGACATCCTCATGTTTCAAAGCTTCTCCGCTGTCCTTCTGTTACTGATGGAAAGTTTCTTTTCTCGCTGCTCAACAAGACGCTGTGTGATTCTCTTTTCCTGTGAACTGAGGCAGAGAGACGGCTCAGGCGTCCGTCTGTCAGTCCAACAGGAGACGATATAGAAAGGGTTCAGTACCAAAGTCAAACCTTCCTCTCACGTACCGGCAGCTGGAAGTCAAGTTCCTGTGAAGAATCTGATCAAAAGGATAGACTCATTCATTTTCCCCTCCAAAAAACAGTCTGTGCAACCTCATGACCTTTCCTCTAGCGCCACCCTCAGGACAAACTGTACATTTTTATCTCCACAGCAGGTAAGACTGCGCTGATTTAACACGAATGGACTGGTGGACTGACTGCGGCGCTCAGCGGAGGCCGAGCGGCCGGACGCTCCAGCACTGAGTTCGGACAGAGAAACGTTGCTCTGCCACAGCTGACAGGACGGCTTCAGGCTCTGATCCTTCAGGTTCAGGACAGATTCAGTCAAAGAGCGTCCTCACTCCGCCGGCTGAATCTGAAAATGACACTTTGCATATGAAAATGTTCTATGTCTATTTTAAATGATGAAGGTGACACTGAGGAAGAAACACTAACATCTGAGATTATCTTCATCTTAAAATGTCAATTTTTGAAACAGAGTTTGGTTCATAGTTCTTGTCGTCTGCACTTGTACGATCTGCTGTCACTAATGGTTCAGCAGCTGGGGATCTGATTGGTCACTTGTCAGTACCGCCTTCCTCCTAAATCATGTGGTTCACTAGTGCCATCCCAGCATGCTTTGCACCTTCTGGGGAGGAGAGAGAGAAACACTGCAGCGTCTCTCCCCTTTATGATCATCAGATGAATCTGTTGAGGCATAAATCTCACTCCCCCCTCTTTTACAAAACAGTCTTTTCTCTCTTTGGACCGTATTTAATCTTTTATTGGTGATAAACATAAAAGCTGCACAATAGGCTAATGTTCTCTTCAATATTATTACTAAATGACAATAAATTTGAAGAGGGTGTTGCACTCAGAGGGGAGTTTCCTCTCAGTGTCGCTGTAAAGGGTCATAATCTGGAATAAAAGATTGTATTTGTTGCAGCCGATGTGCGTTGGGTGGCTTCACACTGCTAACCCTGTCCCGTACCAGTAACGTTAAACTGACCCCCATCCTGTTCCAGCCTCTATTTTCATACCCACTACTTCTACTATTCTACACAACTAACTACGTAACTATCTGTGTGATCTATGAGCGGATGACGTCACATCCTTTGGATTTTATCTGGAAAACTGTCCGAGTCATTTACATAGAAATCAGTGCAGAGGCTGTTACAGTCAAGTGTCGGGGAAGGTCTCATCTTTTACGTTCCATTACAAGCCGTTCACACATGTAAGAAGTTAGAGTTGGTGATAATTCTCTGACTTCTCCTCTCACATTACACAGAGTCATTTGATCCATTGGTGATAGAAGAATGTTGATTAGTGCAGCTTTATTATGGAATCTGAGCTGACGGAGTAACAGTTTGACTCCTCTCCACTCTTTCAGCCGAAACTGCAGAATCTATGAACGCTGTTTGTTTTTTTTCTGAAGCAGAAATGCAAATTAGCGACTGTAGCTGGAGGTAAAATTACCATCTTTAATTAAAAAATTAGCAGCAAACAAACAATACAAAACATACGAACCATTAAAGGAAAAACAACCTGAAGGAGCAGCAGAGGAATCTTTTATCTGACTTCCACTGGATTTAATTATCAAACATAAATTAATGTAAGATAACACAAACACAAACACACATCACAAATATGTGTCTATGTGAGTCTACTGGGGAGTAATTAATAACCAATATTTTCACATCAAATACTGACTTTGATCCAACAAACACTGATCTGTCCTCAGGAGAGGACTGCAGCTCAGCAGAACCAGTTTCTTACGAAAATGTGATTTTTTATTTCATCATCGCTCTAACTTTATCAGCTGCAGAACAAAGTGCCTAATTCATCTTTACTGTCAGATGTTTATAGATTTTATTTGGAAGAGAAAATTAAGACTTTTTACAGAGACTTTACAGAAATGTTGTCTTTTACTAACCTGGGAACCAGATGAATCTGCAGCTCATGTTTCATTAGCTCCGGCAGGTCCGTCTGGCCCCTCTCCCATTCAAACTGACTTCTCTGCCGATTTATTGGGCTGACCAGTCACAAGTGTTTATCTAGTAGGAGGCGGGTTTAATACAATGACTGACAGAGACGAGCACCATTCAGGTATCTTTGTAAATATCCAAGATGGCTGCCATATTCCCCGGCCAGCTACAGCGGCAGCATTAAACAGCCTGGACGGTAAATTTTCTCTAAAAGAAGAACAAACAACTGCACTTAAACTATCTGATGATAAGAAATATGTGTTTGCCGAACTTCTGACAGGACGTAATCTCTGACAGGATGGTGTTTCGTTGCTCTGATTGGTTGTCTCCGCCGGTCGATAACGCCTCTTGGAAATCAAAAATGAACTGAGAGCTTCCAGACTAATACGCATCTGTGAATTAGTCTGGTGATGCCAGGCTAGTCTTTCACATCAGGGAGGTCGTATTGCTCACTGGCTTATTGCCGATCTCTTTAAAAACATAGTGAACCCAACTGTATGATTGGGTCTATAAGATATGTGTGCTTGTTTCTTGACCTGTCAGACTGACTGACAAAACCACAAAATATAACCAGCTCTAATAAGCCAGAATCTCATGATTTAAAGTGATAACTAAATCCATTTTTAACAGTCGGTGGGGTCACAAAGACTTTTGCCTTTGACTTCTGTAGCGATAAACACATGTTGGCCTTATTCAGGTCTCTGAAGGTCACATTAGTGTAATTGTTTTGGATCCCTTAGTTTTATATTCAGGCTAATTCTGTCAGCACTGTGTGTTTGTGTGTTGACTGAAGGCAGAGCAGAGCTGCAGACTCCGGACAGATTTGAGTCTAAATACTGATGAAACTGTGCATTCGGCTGAGGTGGAAAAGTTGGTGAATCGATAGGAACAAAGCTGTGACAAAGTGTGACAGAAACAGACAGTGGATAAATGCTGACGTACAAAAAGCATGAAGAGTGATGATGAGGCTGTAACCTTCATCACAATAAAGGGATGGTTCTGATTTTTTGAAGTGGGGTTGTCTGAGGTACTTATTTATAGTCAGTGTATTTCCTACAGTAGATGCAGTCTCCACCAGTTTGGAGAAGCAGGCAGCTGCACCGACATGGACGCTCAGCGATGTCCTGCCGTCTCCTAAAAAAATCAATATCATTGTGTAAGCTATTTTTAGAATATTTTCACCGCTTTTGACCGATCTGGTCCTTTGCCCCTTATTTTGGCGTCACTCTGTTTCTGTTCTTCTGTCTCCACGTCTGTTCACTGCCCTCAGGCCATGGACTCCATTTCTCTGTTATCCAGACCTGCCGCTCATTCCTTCATCAGTCACATATATATATATATACACCGCTCAGGTCTCTCTGTTCAGTTGTCTCTGTGTTGTGTTCCTGGTTGTCATGAGTCTGTTTATTCACCTGCCTGCTGTGGACCTGGTTACATTTTGGATTTTCAGTTTGCTTCACCCTCCTGTAAGGTTTTTGTTGCACCCTTCTTGTTTGATTGAACTCCCTGTACCCTACCTGCAGGCCTCCTCTCCTCTCTGCAGGTGGGTCCTGCCCCTGTTTACCTGCTATTCCCTGTGTCCAGCTGAGGCTGATGTCATCAGCTCTGCAGGTTTCTGGTCATAAAGTAAAATATTGGATCGAAAGTTAGAGGATCAATAAAGTTATTGAAGTTAATAGTTCTTATTTCAGTCTCGAGTGAACTATGCTGATGCAGACTGTAAACATAAACAAGACTATATTTACATATTGAATTGTTTCAGCCACTGTGTAAAATGGCTCTGACACACTGAGACTTACAACAGTTCCACCTGAAGACAAAGGTGAATTTAAACAGAGTCCCTTCTTTTTAAATGAAGATTTCAAGGACATTTAGTCAAATGATTTGACACATTCAATTTTTTTGCTTTTATTGGAAAGGAAAATAAAATGTTTCTGGAAGCAGCTGAGAATGAAGGTGTCAAAGTAAAAAGAAACTTGACTACAGAAAATTATTGTCTGCTCATTTTACTCTAAATGTAGATTTATTCTATGGTGTAATCACATAAGTCCAGTGATTAATCACACCTTTTTACATGTAAACCGAATCTGTCACAGTGGTAAATCTTTTCTTCTACTGGAACAGACATGTAGCTACACAGCAGACAAAGCTTCAGTCAAACACTCAGTGTGTCTCTGCTGCTCTCTGCTGGTCGTACATCAAACAGCAAACAAACACAAACTGGTGAAACGTTCATTCACAAGCTAAATGAAATTACTAAATTTTACTTTACTATTAAATGCATTCAATGCCAATGAATATTATTTTTTTTATTTAATTTTTGGTCAGTCTCAATTAAACTGTCTGATTACAGTTAAACAGTTTTCTCTGAGCAAATCACAAAAAGGCCCTTCTTGATATGGATCCCTTAAATTTGTTGGTAATTAGTTGCTACCCAGAAACACTAACTGTGCCATTTTACAGTGTGAAAATATACCTGCTGGTGCTCACTGGTGGACAAACTCTTTATTGGAGATGCTGTTTCTAAATGACCTCAAACCTAGTTTGTTGCTTTGGATAAAATGCACCACAGCCAAGTGGATCCAAGCTGCTGGGTTCTGTTGTTGCTCAGAAATGACTGACAGCAGCTGATGATGCTGAGCTGCTCTTTAGCTCCTGAGATGGTCCCTTAGCAGCATCTAGTGGACAGATAGTGAACTACATCATCTGATGTGTGACTTCTGACACTGACGGGGTTTCTGCCACTGGTTAGACTGGTTTTCACGTCACTCTGATGTTTTTTAGACTTGGACTGAAGTTATGAGGATGTGACGGCGTCCTCAGATCAAATGCTCAGCGACACCGGGACTGACGAGGGAGAATGAGCAGCTTCTTCCACTCAGTGTTTCCTCCACACATGAAGGTGGAAAGTGTCTGTGAGTGGACCTGAAGTGAGTTCAGCAGGTGAGAATCCTACCAGAGGAATCTGGAAATGTCTGAACAGGCTCACTCTGATCACATTGTGTTGTAGCACTGTTTGACTGGACACTTCAAATGTTTCTTGGTTGTTTTGTAATATCTGTTTAATTCTTCAGATTTTTATAGAAGACTAGAAGTGTTTCTATCTGAGTTGAAGGAGAGTGGTTTGAGAATGATCTGCATGTATTACTGTTAGTAGTTCTCAGGTAGAACCAACAGCACTTTGATTGTAATCTGATCTCACGTCATCAGTGAAAAATGCAGGGAGTGTCAGAACTGGTTGGAGAGCTTGGATCAACTTGTCTGTGGTGCATTTTATCCAAAACACAACTTCCAACTCTGAGACAAATTTGGTTTGACTGGAAGCTCTTGTGCACAGTCCATGTGTCAGCTGTCCCAGAGGCTCAGAGTCCTCAGATGGACCTGCCCAGTGTGTCTGATGGAAAGAGCAGCTGGTCCAGAGTTTTCTACAGTATTTGAGACGTGTTACAGAGAGGAATGAGAACTAATGTGCCCTGTGATGAAAACCTTGTTGTGGTGACAGAGTGCAGCTCTCCCAGCAGGTGTGGACTCTGCTATGGATCAGTGTGAGGACACAGAGGAGGGAGTCAACCACTCAAATCACTCCACCATCATTATTCACACTCACTGTCACATCTGACACTCAACTACTGAAAACAGCTTACAGTCACTATTAATTAACTACTAACTTTCTTAGTTAACAAGACCCAATGACCGATAAGTCAACTAAGAAGAGACAGCATCTTTCATCAAGTCACATTTTGATGAACAGGAGAACGCTCCTCATCCACTGTCTTCTTACTGATTTTCTATCTGCTTCTAAAACTTCAACTGGTGACAGTCTGGTCAAAATCCGTCTGCGTTCAAGTTTCAGCTCTTTAATTTGTTAATTGTTTGTATCAGGAAGAGGAGCTTGGTAACTGAAGGCTCTGGCTCCTGTTCTACTTTTAGAGACTGTAGGAACCACAAGTAACCCTGCATTCTGTGAGCGTAGTGCTCTAGTGGGTTAATACGGTACTATGAGTTCTTTAATATATGATGGTGCCTGACCATTAAGAGCTTTGTAGGTGAGCAGGAGAATTTTAAATTCTATTCTAGATTTTACAGGGAGCCAGTGCAGAGAAGCTAATATTGGAGAAATATGTTCTCTTTAGCTGGTTCCTGTCAGTACACGTGCAGCCGCATTCTGGATCAGCTGGAGAGTCTTTAGAGACTTATTGGGGCAGCCCGATAATAAGGAATTACAATAATCTAACCTAGAAGTAACAAATGCATGGACGAGTTTTTCTGCATCTTTTTGAGACAGGATGTGCCTGATTTTTACAATGTTACGTAAGTGGAAGAAGGCAGTCCTTGAAGTCTGTTTTATATGGGTATTAAAGGACATGTCCTGATCAAAGATTACTCATAGATTCCTTACAGAGGTGCTAGAGGCCAGGGCAATGCCATCTAGAGTAACTATATCTATACATAATGTGTCTCACAGGTGTTTAGGACCCAGAACAATAACTTCAGTTTTGAGTTCAACAGCAGAAAATTGCAGGTCATCCAGTCTTTTATGTCCTTAATACATGCCTGAAGCTTGGCTAACTTACCGGTTTCATCTGGCTTTATCGATAAATATAATTGAGTATCATCTACATAGCAGAGAAAGTTTATGCAGTGTTTCCTGATAATATTGCCTAAAGGAAGCATATATAAGGTGAATAAAAGTGGTCCGAGCACCGAACCTTGTGGAACTCCGTGACTAACTTCCGTGTGCACGGAGGATTCATCATTCACATGGACAAACTGAAATCTAATTGATAAATAGGACTTAAACCAGCTTAGTGCGGGTCCTTTGATGCCAATCAAATGCTCCAGTCTCTGTAATAGGATCTGATGGTCAATGGTATTGAATGCAACACTAAGATCTAACAGAACAAGTACAGAGACAAATCCTTTGTCTGAGGTAATCAAAAGGTCATTTGTCACTTTCACCAGTGCTGTCTCTGTGCTATGATGCTCCCTAAATCCTGACTGAAAATCCTCAAATAAACTATTGTTGTGTAGAAAGTCACATAACTGATTGATGACCGCTTTCTCAAGGATTTTGGAGAGAAAGGGAAGGTTAGATATAGGTTTATAGTTGGTTTAAACCCCTGGATCAAGCGCAGGCTTTTTAAGAAGAGGTTTAATTACAGCTACTTTGAAGGACTGTGGTACATAGCCTGTTAATAAAGACAGATTGATCATGTCTAGTAAAGAAGTGCTAACTAAGGGTAGAACTTCTTTAAGCAGCCTAGTTGGGATGGGGTCTAAGAGGCAGGTTGTTGGTTTAAACAAAGGAATTGTTAAAGTTAGTTTGTAAAGGTCATTTGGATAAGAAAAACAGTCTAAATATATATTAGGTTCTACAGCTGTTTCTATGAAGCTGTGCCTAAAGAAGCTCATGAAGTTATTACTGCTGAGAGCTCTGGGAATACATGGCTCAACAGAGCTCTGACTCTGTGTCAGCCTGGCTACAGTGCTGAAAAGAAACCTGGGATAGTTCTTATGTTCCTCTATTAATTAGGAGTAATAGATTCCTCTGGCATTACGGAGGGCCTTCCTGTATGTTCTAAGACTATCTTGACAAACTAAATGAGTTTCCTCCAGTTTGGTGAAATGCAATTTCCTTTCTAATTTTCGCGACGTTTCCTTTAATTTTCAGGTTTAGTAAAAAAAGTGCTAACTAAGGGTAGAACTTCTTAAAGCAGCCTAGTTGGGATGGGGTCTAAGAGGCAGGTTGTTGGTTTAGATTAATAAATCATTGAAGATAGTTGGTGACGGTCGATGGGAGAAAAACAGTCTAAATACATATCAGGTTTTACAGCTGTTTGTAAGGTTCCTATGCTTGAACATAGATCTGAACTGGCTGAGGGCACAAGATGATGGATTTTGTCTCTAATAGTTAGAATTTCTCCTGACAATCCTAACACTAGTATCAATATTCAAAACAGGACGTATAAGTATTATTGATAAATTGATAAACAGAGCGAATGGAATACTGAAATTTAACAAGTGAGAATCTGATCGTTTTCAGTTTTAAAACTACTTTTCATTCATTAATTGTTTTGTTTGTATCAGGATGCAGCAGCAGAGACTAGACTCTCTTGAACCCAGCTGTGTGTCCATGAAGAGTCACCGGTCTATGGGTCGCCCTATTGGGTTTAATAGTGGACAATGTGCTAATCAAAGGTAAGAATTGGACATCCAGAGATCTGAGCAGCCTTTACTTTATGGCTCAGATCAACACAACTTTAAAAAGCTGAGTAGTTTTGAGTCATTAAATGTCTTTAAACTTATGGATCATACTATTAACTTTAACGTTGAACAGGCTGCTGATGGAAGGTAAACATTTAAAACTGTAGTCTGTTATTATCTGACTCTCTCAGAGCTTCATAGTAGAGGTGGGCAATGCCACAAAGTTTGGTTTTGATCTGATGTAAAGTAAAACCAAGACCAGAAGCACCAGTCTGAATCAATACTGACACTTTTCATTATTAATAACAACAATGTTCTGACATATAGGGAAGAACCATCTGTCAGGATTTATGAGGTTAATGCATCGTTAATGAGCTACTTCAGAATTTTCATCATCACAGAGTATTTTGACAAATTATTTTTACTTTTCTCAACACAGAGAAGTTTCAATGTTAAATAACAAAATGTTTATTGTGTTGATTGTATAAACTGTTGCAGCACTAAGAAGAGTGTCCTCATGTCCAGAACATGATGAGATGTGAGACAGATCCACTTGTTGTACAGATGTCCTGAGGATCTTTACTGAACTCTGCTGTTTGTCCACGTCAGCCCGCTAGTGTTGCAGCTCAGCTCTCTTTTACAACAGCCTACAGGGCAGCGTTTCTCTGTATATGAGAGTGACAATTGAAGTTTGTGATTGTGAAAAATGATTTGGGAGAAGTTTGAGTGACTCTGAGTTCTGGCGTCCAGGTTGGCAAAATACCCAGATTCCCTCCGACGCTGCTGAATCTGTTCTGTCTCCTCTTTCATGGTCAAAGCTGAGTGTAGGAAACCTTCAGACAGCAGCTTCTCATGTTCAGCCAGCGCTGACGTCACTTTCACTGTTAAAAAGAAGCTCCACTCTGTAACACCACTGTACAATCAGAGTGTTTCTGTAGTTCAACATCTCCAACAGAGTGAGACCTCCTCACTAAAGAACCCATCAGCTGATCTCACGTCAGTGTCAGGAGCCACATTCTCCAGTTAAACGTTCAGTCATATCAGATCAATAATTTAAGCTTATAAATGTAAAAGTTTTGAATCAGGATCTTCAGTATTTGATTCAAGAAGCTCATGAACCATAAGTTGTGTCAGATTTATTATCTACAGCTGTTATGTCACTATGTCAGATTCATATTTAATCAACATTTAAGTAAACATGAATATTAGTTTGGACTCGGTATTGGAGATCCCCAATATTAAAGTACTCAGATCGGAATCAGGGCCAAAAGACTTGACAGGACATTAACATTTTTTGTAACTGATCCTGATCAAGTATCAATACTCAAAACAAGACTTATAAGTATTATTGATTAATTGATAAACAGAGTGAATGGAATACTGAAATTTAACAAGTGAGAATCTGATCGTTTTCAGTTTTAAAACTACTTTTCATTCATTAATTGTTTTGTTTGTATCAGGATGCAGCAGCAGAGACTAGACTCTCTTGAACCCAGCTGTGTGTCCATGAAGAGTCACCGGTCTATGGGTCGCCCTATTGGGTTTAATAGTGGACAATGTGATAATCAAAGGTAAGAATTGGACATCCAGAGATCTGAGCAGCCTTTACTTTATGGCTCAGATCAACACAACTTTAAAAAGCTGAGTAGTTTTGAGTCATTAAATGTCTTTAAACTTATGGATCGTCCTATTAACTTTAAAGTTGGACAGCCTGCTGAAGGAAGGTAAACATTTAAAACTTAATATAAATTTAAATTATCTGACTCTGTCAGAGCTTCATAGTAGAGGTGGGTCAAGTCAGTTTTATTTGTATAGCGCCAAATCATAACAAAAGCCATCTCAACACACTTTCCACACAGAGCAGGTCCAGGCCGACTCTTTAAATATTATTGACAGACCCAACAGTTCCACCATGAGCAGCACTTGGTGACAGTGGAAGGAAAAACTCCCTTTAACAGGTAGAAACCTGGAGCAGAACCAGGCTCTGGGTGGGCGGACATCTGCCTCCAACCAGTTGGGATGAAGGGGGTGGGGGGGGTGGGGGAATAGACAACCTAATTGAAATAAGTGTAGCAGTGAGTGTGGAGCAGGAACATGGGGGCAGTAGACGGCCTGCAGTCACAGATCCAGACTCTACAGCTCCAGAGGCACAAACACCTGCAGGAAGAGAGAAAGCTCCAAACTACAGGAAGAGGTGGAGTTAGTAACATGCAGTAATGGGATAAGAGAGGAGAGAGGAGCTCAGTGCATCATGGGAAATCCCCCAGCAGTCTAGGCCTATAGCAGCATAACTAAGGGCTGGTTCAGGGCTCACCTGAGCCAGCCCTAACTATAAGCTTTATCAAAGAGGAACGTTTGAAGCAGACTCTTAAATGAGGAGAGGGGGTCTGCCTCCAGAACCCAAACTGGGAGCTGGTTCCACAGGAGAGGAGCTTGGTAACTGAAGGATCTGGATCCTGTTCTACTTTTAGAGACTTTAGGTACCACAAGGAACCCTGCATTCTGTGAGCGCAGGGCTAGTGGGGTTATACGGTACTATGAGTTCTTTAAGATATGATGATGCCTGACCATTAGCAGCTTTGTAGGTGAGGAGGAGAATTTTAAATTCTATTCTGGATTTCACAGGGAGCCAGTACAGAGAAGCTCATATTGGAGAAGTATGTTCTCTTTTGCTAGTTCCTGTCAGTACATATGCAGCTGCATTCTGGATCAGCTGGAGAGTCTTTAGAGACTTATCGGGGCAGCCCGATGATAAGGAATTACAATAATCAAACCTAAAAGTAACAAATGCATGGACGATTTTTTCTGCCTCTTTTTGAAACAGGATGTGCCTGATTTTTACAATGTTACGTAGGTGGAAAAAGGCAGTCCTTGAAGTTTGTTTTATATGGGCATTAAAGGACATGTCCTGATCAAAGATTACTCCTAGATTCCTTACAGAGGTGCTAGAGGCCAGGGCAATGCCATCTAGAGTAACTATATCTATAGATAGTGCGTCTCGCAGGTGTTTAGGACCCAGAACAATAACTTCAGTTTTGTCTGAGTTTAACAGCAGAAAATTGCAGGTCATCCAGTTTTTTATGCCCTGAATACATGCCTGAAGTTTGGCTAACTTACCGGTTTCATCTGGCTTTATCGATAAATATAACTGAGTGTCATCTACATAGCAGTGAAAGTTTATGCAGTGTTTGCTAATAATATTGCCTAAAGGAAGCATATATAAGGTGAATAAAATTGGTCCAAGCACTGAACCTTGTGGAACTCTGTGACTAACTTCCGTGTGCACGGAGGATTCATCATTCACATATACAAATTGAAATCTATCTGATAAATAGGACTTGAACCAGCTTAGTGTGGGCCCCTTAATGCCAATCAAATGCTCCAGTCTCTGTAATAGGATCGGATGGTCAATGGTATTGAATGCAACACTAAGATCTAACAGAACAAGTACAGAGACAAATCTTTTGTATGACGCAATCAGAAGGTCATTTGTCACTTTCACTTTCAATAAACAATAAACTATTGTTGTGTAGAAAGCCACATAACTGATTGATGACCGCTTTCTCAAGGATCTTGGAGAGAAAGGGAAGGTTAGATATAGGTTTATAGTTGGTTTAAACCCCTGGATCAAGCGCAGGCTTTTTAAGAAGAGGTTTAATTACAGCTGCTTTGAAGGACTGTGGTACATAGCCTGTTAATAAAGACAGATTGATCATGTCTAGTAAAGAAGTGCTAACTAAGGGTAGAACTTCTTAAAGCAGCCTAGATGGGATGGGGTCTAAGAAGCGGGTTGTTGGTTTAGATTAATAAATCATTGAAGATAGTTGGTTACGGTCGATGGGAGAAAAACAGTCTAAATATATATCAGGTTCTACAGCTGTTTGTAAGGTTCCTGTGCTTGAATATAGATCTGAACTGGCTGAGGGCACAAGATGATGGATTTTGTCTCTAATAGTTAGAATTTCTCCTGACAATCCTGACACTAGTATCAATATTCAAAACAAGAACTTATAAGTATTATTGATAATTTGATAAACAGAGCAAATGGAATACTGAAATTTAACAAGTGAGAATCTGATCGTTTTCAGTTTTAAAACCACTTTTCATTCATTGTTTGTATCAGGATGCAGCAGCAGAGACTAGACTCTCTTGAACCCAGCTGTGTGTCCATGAAGAGTCACCGGTCTATGGGTCGCCCTATTGGGTTTAATAGTGGACAATTTGCTTATCAAAGGTAAGAATTTGACACAGTTCTTACATATAGTAACACCCTGTGTGAGGATTTGAGGTTAATGCATCGTTAATGGGCTACTTCAGAATTTTCATCATCACCGAGTATTTTGACAAATTATTTTTACTTTTCTCAACACAGAAAAGTTTCAATGTTAAATAACAAAATGTTTATTGTGTTGATTGTATAAACTGTTGCAGCACTAAGAAGAGTGTCCTCATGTCCAGAACATGATGAGATGTGAGACAGATCCACTTGTTGTACAGATGTCCTGAGGATCTTTACTGAACTCTGCTGTTTGTCCACGTCAGCCCGCTAGTGTTGCAGCTCAGCTCTCTTTTACAACAGCCTACAGGGCAGCGTTTCTCTGCATATGAGAGTGACAATTGAAGTTTGTGATTGTGAAAAATTATTTGGGAGAAGTTTGAGTGACTCTGAGTTCTGGCGTCCAGGTTGGCAAAATACCCAGATTCCCTCCGACGCTGCTGAATCTGTTCTGTCTCCTCTTTCATGGTCAAAGCTGAGTGTAGGAAACCTTCAGGCAGCAGCTTCTCATGTTCAGCCAGCGCTGACGTCACTTTCACTGTTAACATGACAAACTTCTCTGGCTGCAGCTCAGATCAGCTGATCAGCTGTCACTGATTCATGTTAATTCAGTCAGAAACTTGATGACAGAACAAAATGAAACTGGTCTGTTGTCATTTTGTGTGTCCGAACTCAACTGAAGATCATCTGTGAGAGAAGAAGCTCCACTCTGTAACACCACTGTGCAATCAGAGTGTTTCTGTAGTTCAACATCTCCAACAGAGTGAGACCTCCTCACTAAAGAACCCATCAGCTGATCTCACGTCAGTGTCAGGAGCCACATTCTCCAGTTAAACGTTCAGTCATATCAGATCAATAATTTAAATTTGTAAATGGTTTTGAATCAGGATCTCCAATATTTGGATCAAGAAGCTCCTGAAACATAAGTTGTGTCAGATTTATTATCTACAGCTGTTATGTCACTATGTCAGATTCATATTTAATCAACATTTAAGTAAACAGGAATATTAGTTTGGACTCGGTATTGGAGATCCCCAATATTAAAGGACTCAGATTGGGATCAGGGCCAAAAGACTTGTGTCAGGACTAATTTTTTTCTAATTGAATTTGAGGTTTAAAAGTGAACAATCTGATTATCAAAGGTAACAATTTGACATCCAATGATCTGAGCAACATTTACTTTGGAGTTCATGTTGACATCATGACAGAACAACTTTAATCATCTTTGTGTAGATTTGAGTCATTAAATGTCTTTAAACTTGATGTTTTCTCCACAGAGTTCAGCAGGAGACCTCAGAGGGTCCAAGTGATCAGTCTGCCCAGAAACATCAAACAGAGCTGGACTCCATATTTATGGTGTGTACATGTACAAACACACCTTTTACTATTAACTACATGAACCACAGATTAAATGCTAAACTACCATTCAGGTTCTAACAGTGTCCATGCTGCTCTGTTTAGACCAGCAGGCCTTCAGACCGACAGAGGAATCACATGTTGTCTTCTATCACTTTAAATTAAATGATCAGTTTATCATTCTGTTCCAGCTGCTGGAGGAGAACATCTTCACTTTTGTGAAGAACGAGCTGAAGAGAGTCCAGAGGGCTCTGAGACCAGATTACCCAGGATGCTTAGAGAGTCACCGTGAGGATGAGGAGGTGTTGGACGGGGAAGATGAAGAGCAGAGGAGGAGCAGCAGAGAGGCATTTCTGAAGATCACACTGCACTTCCTGAGGAGAATGAAGCAGGAGGAGCTGGCTGACCGTCTGCAGAGCAGTAAGAGGATTTAACAGCTTTAACATGATGGAAAGAGGAAATGGAGGCGACAAAGGAGAGGTTTACATTCCCAAACTCTGCTGTAAATATGCTGCACACATCTGCATCAGATCAGAGGCTGTTTGTCCTCCACTGATGAGCTGAATAAAACTGATGGAGGAGGAAAAACTACACAGACACACTTAAATGTTTAAATACTTTTTTCTGTTGGATCCACTGACTGATTTCATTTGTTTGTCTATTCAGGAAATGATGCTGCAGTGTGCCAACGTAAACTGAAGTCTAACCTGAAGGAGAAGTTTCAGTGTGTGTTTGAGGGGATCGCTAAAGCAGGAAACCCAACCCTTCTGAATCAGATCTACACAGAGCTCTACATCACAGAGGGAGGGACTGCAGGGGTCATTGATGAACATGAGGTCAGACAGATCGAAACAGCATCCAGGAAACCAGACAGACCAGAAACAACAATCAGACAAGAAGACATCTTTAAAGCCTCACCTGGAAGAGATGAACCAATCAGAACAGTGATGACAAAGGGAGTGGCTGGCATTGGGAAAACAATCTTAACGCAGAAGTTCACTCTGGACTGGGCTGAAGACAAAGCCAACCAGGACATACACTTCACATTTCCATTCACTTTCAGAGAGCTGAATGTGCTGAAAGAGAGAAAGTTCAGCTTGGTGGAACTTGTTCATCACTTATTTACTGAAACCAAAGAAGCAGGAATCTGCAGGTTTGAAGAGTTCCAGGTTGTGTTCATCTTTGACGGTCTGGATGAGTGTCGACTTCCTCTGGACTTCCACAACAATCAGATCCTGACTGATGTTACAGAGTCCACCTCAGTGGATGTGCTGCTGACAAACCTCATCAGGGGGAAACTGCTTCCCTCTGCTCGCCTCTGGATAACCACACGACCTGCAGCAGCCAATCAGATCCCTCCTGAGTGTGTTGACATGGTGACAGAGGTCAGAGGGTTCACTGACCCACAGAAGGAGGAGTACTTCAGGAAGAGATTCAGAGATGAAGAGCAGGCCAGCAGAATCATCTCCCACATCAAGACATCACGAAGCCTCCACATCATGTGCCACATCCCAGTCTTCTGCTGGATCACTGCTACAGTTCTGGAGGATGTGTTGAAAACCAGAGAGAGAGGAGAGCTGCCCAAGACCCTGACTGAGATGTACATCCACTTCCTGGTGGTTCAGTCCAAAGTGAAACATGTCAAGTATGATGGAGGAGCTGAGACAGATCCACACTGGAGTCCAAAGAGCAGGAAGATGATTGAGTCTCTGGGAAAACTGGCTTTTGAGCAGCTGCAGAAAGGCAACCTGATCTTCTATGAATCAGACCTGACAGAGTGTGGCATCGATATCAGAGCAGCCTCAGTGTACTCAGGAGTGTTCACACAGATCTTTAAAGAGGACAGAGGACTGTACCAGGACAAGGTGTTCTGCTTCATCCATTTGAGTGTTCAGGAGTTTCTGGCTGCTCTTCGTGTCCATCTGACATTCATCAACTCTGGTGTCAATCTGTTGTCAGAAGGACAAACAACATCCTGGTGGTCTCAAGTCTCCGGAGGCAAATCCACACATTTCTACCAGAGTGCTGTGGACAAGGCCTTAAAGAGTCCAAATGGACACTTGGACTTGTTCCTCCGCTTCCTCCTGGGCATGTCAATTCAAACCAATCAGAAACACCTACGAGGTCTGCTGAAAAAGGCAAAAAGTGGCTCACAGACCAATGAAGTAACCATTAATTACATCAAGAAGAAGATCAGTGAGAAATCCTCTGCAGAGAAAAGCATCAATCTGTTCCACTGTCTGAGTGAACTGAATGATCGTTCTCTAGTGGAGGAGATCCAACAGTCCCTGAGTTCAGGAAGTCTTTCCACAGATAAACTATCTCCTGCTCAGTGGTCAGCTCTGGTCTTCATCTTACTGTCATCAGGAAAAGATCTGGACGTGTTTGACCTGAAGAAATACTCTGCTTCAGAGGAGGCTCTTCTGAGGCTGCTGCCAGTGGTCAAAGCCTCCAACAAAGCTCTGTACGTGCACACATAACTATCCAGATTAAATGTTCTTTTTCTTTTTTCAGAATATAAACAACTATTTGAAACAGGGATCTGTGCTCATCTCCAGCAGTATTCAACAGACTCAATGGCTTCTGGGTTCAAGGACAGCAAACTTAAAAGGGAAAAAAAGGGACACATTGATTTGCAGCCTTTAACTGTGCAAATAGTTAAAGCAAAATGAAAGGATGTAAATAACTAGTTTGTAATTGTTTTTTTCTGTACTGCTGGTTGTTCTTCAGGCTCAGTGACTGTAGCCTCTCAGAGAGAAGCTGTGAAGCTCTGTCTTCAGATCTCAGCTCCCAGTCCTCTAGTCTGAGAGAGCTGGACCTGAGCAACAACAACCTGCAGGATTCAGGAGTGAAGCTTCTGTCTGCTGGACTGGAGAGTCAACATTGCAAACTGGAAATTCTTAGGTCAGGATTTATGTGTTTGTAAATGTTCACTTGGCAAGGTTTTATTTACATTTTATATTTAATATGTGAATTGACTGACTGATATCATGTTCAGGCTGAGTGGCTGTAAACTGTCAGAGAGAAGCTGTGAAGCTCTGTCTTCAGTTCTCAGTTCCCAGTCCTCTAGTCTGAGAGAGCTGGACCTGAGTAACAATGACCTACAGGATTCAGGAGTGAAGCTTCTGTCTGCTGGACTGGAGAGTCAACATTGCAAACTGGAAATTCTTAGGTCAGGATCTATGTGTTTTTTTAAATGTTCACTTGGCAAGGTTTTATTTACATTTTATATTTAATATGTGAATTGACTGACTGATATCATGTTCAGGCTGAGTGGCTGTAAACTGTCAGAGAGAAGCTGTGAAGCTCTGTCTTCAGTTCTTGGCTCCCAGTCCTCTAGTCTGAGAGAGCTGGACCTGAGCAACAATGACCTACAGGATTCAGGAGTGAAGCTGCTTTCTTCTGGACTGGAGAGTCCACAGAGTATGCTAGAAACTATCAGGTCAGGATTCAACTATTTTTAGAACATTACCTACTAAGCTTTCATTGACTTGATGTATTGGATTGTGAAATTGACTTACTAAAAATCCTCTTCAGGCTGAGTTGCTGTAAAATGTCAGAGAGAAGCTGTGAAGCTCTGTCTTCAGTTCTCAACTCCCAGTCCTCTAGTCTGAGAGAGTTGGACCTGAGTAACAATGATCTGCAGGATTCAGGAGTGAAGCTGCTGTCTGCTGGTCTGAAGAGTCCACATTGTACACTGGAAACTCTCGGGTAAGGATTCAATTGTTTTCAAAGAGTCATCTGGCAAGGAAAATATTGAGGGTTTTATTAAATTTTTAATCCTGTATTAATTGTTTCAGCAATCGCATACTGAAGGTTTTAGCTGACTCAGGAGCTTGTCACCACTATAGTGTTTTGTTTCACAATGCAGAAACTTTACTTGGATATATTAAACATAGGTTTCTTAAAGTTTTTTGAGTATATTCCCCTGTACTCAAACATAAAGAGAATAATCCCCAAACATAAAGAGAATAATCCCCACAGATAATGAAACAAACCATAGGTGAGGGTTGGGACAGATCAGTTAATAAATAAGGAGCTTTTTATTCAGGCTCAATACAACAGTTCAGTACAGTGGCTGCATTACTGCTGATGTCACAGTAATCTGCATGTTGATCTCACCAGTCATCTTACACTCACTTACGAATAAGTCCCTTCTTCACTTTTGGCAGTGACTCACTCCCAACCCGATAGATCGAAACAGCATCCAGGAAACCAGACAGACCAGAATTAACAATCAGACAAGAAGACATCTTTAAACCCCCCACATGGAAGAGATGAACCAGTCAAAACAGTGATGACAAAGGGAGTGGCTGGCATTGGGAAAACACAGTTTTCAGTTGTTTTTCTTTCAATTACTTTAATTGGTCTCAACATAGAAATTCACTCTAGACTGGGCCGAAGACAAAGCCAAGCAGGACATACAGTTCACATTTCCATTCACTTTCAGAGAGCTGAATGTGCTGAAAGAGAAAAAGTTCAGCTTGGGAGAACTTGTTCATCACTTTTTTACTGAAACCAAAGAAGCAGGAATCTGCAGGTTTGAAGAGTTCCAGGTTGTGTTCATCTTTGACGGTCTGGATAAGTGTGAACGTCCACCTCAGTGGATGTGCTGTTGACAAACCTCATCGGGGGGAAACTGCTTCCCTCTGCTCAACTCTGGATAACCACATGGCATGCAGCAGCCAATGAAGTACCTCCTGAGTGTGTTGACATGGTGAAAGATGCTTCATGAAGAGATTCAGAGAAAACAGAGATGCAGTCTTGAGACCATCCTACTGGACACTCCCCAGCACCTGGCTGCCTTTTTGATTTTCTGTTTATGAAGAAGTCACCAGGATTATCATGGGTTACGTTTCCCCTTAAACTTCCAATTCTGCCTCCTCTACAGATTAAATGTCGTTTAAACAGTTTAGTGATACATTTCCGTTTATAATGTCCATGCTGTACACACGCATTAATGTGTTTGGACTTTACTGCCCACACAGCTGTAAATGAGCCAATGATTGAGAAGCATATTAAAAACAGCTGATGACAGTCTGCCAATACAAGCACAACTACAGTGCTCTGCTTGAAATAATCCCGATTTTGACACAGTGGTCCAGTGTGAAAGTCTACATGAAACAAATTTTAATTTGGATAGTTTACACTGACAGTACGACCCTGTTTGTTTGTCTGTGTGTGCCTGTGTGTGTCTGTGTGTGTGTGTGTGTGTGTGTGTCTCTAGTTTGTCAGGTTGTCTGATCACAGAGGAAGGCTGTACTTCTCTGGCTTCAGCTCTGAGCTCCAACCCCTCCCATCTGAGAGAGCTGGACCTGAGCTACAATCATCCAGGAAATTCAGGAGTGAAGCTGCTGTCTGCTGGACTGGAGGATCCACACTGGAGACTGGACACCCTCAGGTATGTACAGACAACAAGCTGGACACTCGGGTATGAATATATGGCCAGATGACAAAAGCAGCTCTCACACTGTTTCTCTGTCACTTTGACTAACAGTATCTGTGGTTCTTGTTTAATGGTGGATACGAGTGTTAGAATTATAAAGTTGATTCTGACTTTGTTTCTTCCTCCAGGGTGGACCATGGTGGACTGCAGAGACTGAAACCTGGTATCAGGAAGTGTGAGTGTGTTTTAGGTTTGATTCATGAGAACTCGGCTGCACGTTTTACAACAGATTTTTACATTTCCTTGACTGAAGCACAACAATGAATTTCGGTCAGGATTTAGCTTCTGTTTATGTCAGTGTGGCTGGAAAGATGTCCACAAACAAATTGAACAGTGATTCAACAAAACTAATTAATACATTTTATTAACACTTGAGCCAACAGAAAGCTATCTTTGTGTCTTCTGGGTCTTTTCACTATCCCTGATATTATAGACGAGTTTTGTTGCCTTCAAGTGCTGCTCTTAAGCTCTTACTTCCTAAATTTAACAAATATAAGTTGTTTTGTTCAGGTAACCGTCAGCTTCCTTCTCTAGATGTGTTTATTAAATCACATTCAATAATAACATAAATAAATAAGTCATAAACACAACACCATTAATGTCACAAAGATCTTGTAAACTTAAATAAAGTGAGTTGAACTGGATTTACCTTCCACTTCCTCCCAGAATGGGAAACCAGGGGCCAGTTGTTCGAGACATATGCACAAATACCATGCATACTCCATTATTCACACATAAACATTGTATTTATAGAAACAAAATGTGTGCACGTCACACTGACTTCAGACCAGCGTATACATGTTTTTCTACAGCCAGCTGCAGGTGATGAGGTGGAAATGGAAAATAGGCTGAGAGACAGGATCTTATATAGCTCTACATAAAATAATGATTGTTAATGTAGTTGCAAATGTCAGTATTTTTTAAGTCTTAACATCAATCTGTAAATCTCAAATCAAAAGCATTTATAAACTGAATAACTTCTATGTGGTTAATTTCATCATTGTTATTTACATTAGAAGCATTATTCTATATGCCTGTTGTGACGACCCCTCCCCTTCCCTGTCTATCTGTTTGCTTGTTTTTAGGTACATTTATTTTGGTTACATGCATCTCACAACATGCACACACTATCTTCACTGTCATTCACACCCTACACTACTGACTCTACTGACTTCCACTCCCCATGTGACTTGTAGTTTTGTTGTAATCAACCTCAGTTTGTTTACTAAATTATTTTGCTTAACTTAGTAAGGTTCCATGACAGCACCATTAAGTAAATCGTTGATAATCATCTTTCTGACATGATGAAAATGATGATTGAGATATGATAATTTACAGGTACATGTGATGAATTCAGCAAATTTAATTTCTTTTTAGAACCCAGTGTTGTAAAATTAACATTGATCCTTAACAGTGACTCTTTATTCAGTACATGTGTTTATTGATTTGGATTTCCATTAGCTGTCGTCCTCTGGTCCATATGAGGAATAAAACGGAATATTACTGAGATCTGACTCATGTTAAGTAACTGTTAATGTTGTTATAACTGGATTGTTGAATATAGATTTTGTCGAACATTCACAGTTGAATATTAAATGACAGTTTGACTGATTTTCTTTCAGTAATTGTTAGTAAAGTTAATAAATCATCAGATGATAACCTGCAGCTGTGTTGTGTGTTCTCTCCATCAGATGTCTGTGAACTGGAACTGGACACAAACACAGTGAACAGAAACCTCAAACTGTCTGACAACAACAGGAAGGTGACAGCAGTGAGAGAGGATCAGTCATATCCTGATCATCCAGACAGATTTGACATCTGGCCTCAGCTGCTGTGTAGAAATGGTCTGACTGGTCGCTGTTACTGGGAGGTCGAGTGGAAAAAAGAGGTTTCTATATCAGTGAGTTACAGAGGAATCAGAAGGAGAGGAGACAGTGAAGACTGTTTGTTTGGATGGAACGATCAGTCCTGGAGTCTGGAGTGCTCTGATGGTCGTTATTTTGTATGGCACAATAAAAGAAAATCATCCATCCCCTCCTCCTCCTCCTCCTCCTCCTCCTCCTCTAACAGAGTAGCAGTGTATGTGGACTGTCCTGCTGGCACTCTGTCCTTCTTCAGAGTCTCCTCTGACACTATGATCCACCTCCACACCTTCAACACCACATTCTCTGAACCTCTTTATCCTGGATTTAGTTTCTGGTCAGATGGTTGCTCAGTGTATCTGTGTCCTCTGCAGGTCTGAGAGTCTCTCCTGTGTACAGAAACACTGCTGACTGAAGATCAGCTGCTGAAATCAAAGTTCACCATCACACACTCTGCACTGTGAAGCAGATCTGTCTCAGACTGAGACACAAAACATTCATTTGTCTGATTTCATCACTTTGATTATTAACATTTTAACAGTTTAACAAGTTAAAGAATTAACTCTTTTTGGTAACTGGTATTTCTTGTATATTTAAGATTTGGAGACAGATGGTTTCTTTAAACAATCCTGAAGAGATTACCATGTTTTTTTTTAATGTTTCTAGATTTGTTATGTATAATCATTCAAGTCATTTAAATGTAAATAAATTTCATGGTTACAGCTTCACAAAAGTGAAGATTTGTTGCTTTTAATGATTTTAATAATTTTAAAGTAGTTGATAATACATTTTCTGTCAATTGACTAATTTATGAATCAACTAATGGTTTCAGCTGTACTTATATAAACTGTCGGGTAGTTTAATTTATAATAAAGCATGGTATTTGTTAAGCTCTTCATATTTTTTGTGCAAAGATCTTAATCTGTAAAGTAACTAAAGCTGTCAGATAGAAGAAGTCGTCTCCTCCACACAGACTCAGCAGAGCCTTCTGGTAGTCTCCTTTAGTGTGTTCCTGAAGAACACAGAGATAACCAGTATAATAATAATTTCTAAACCTTTATTAACAAAACTCTCCTTGTTTGTAAGTTGTGAGTAAGCAGTGGTGGAACAAGTATTCACATTACTTATTGAAGTACAAGCAAGTAAAAGTCCTTCATTTAAAATTTTACTCCAATAAAAGTACAATACAAATACTACCAGCAAAATGTACTTCAACTACCACACAGAAAAGTACTCATTCTGTAGAACGGTCATATTATAAAAAATTATATTGTTGCTTTTAGCAAAGGTATACTGTAGATATATAGCCCGTGGAATTAGATGCCACACAGGGCACAATTATTTCAGGATTCTTTCAGGGTAGCTTTAGTTTTAGTGTTAACATCTGCCACAGATCAGTTTAACAGAATGCATAAGCTAGTAAGTCGTCTCACAAAACAGCTCGCTGCAGTTTCCAACACACACAAAAAAAGATCTAAAAGAAAAACAATAGAAACAAAATACAGTGGTGGGCTATGACTATTTACAGAAGACAAAATATAAAACCAGATAAATACATATCTAACAACCATAAACCCACAAAAAACCCTTGGAAATGTAAAATGTATAGTTGTAAAGAACACCTACATTTCAACAAGCAAACCCACGTGGAACTAAACTTCCAGGACATTAATTCTAGTAGGGCCTAAATCAAACCATCTCATTACAATATCATCCTATAAGAATCCTTTTACATATTTCTACAGGAATATTTTACAAGTTATGTGTGCATTTACCTACAAGTTCACACAACGGGGTCACATCACTGTCCACCCCGCAAATCTACAGGCCGTTCACACGTTAACAAAAGAAAGACCATGATGCACTGAGAAATAAAAACAGTGTACCCTGTAGGGTATGGGTTGTGCACGGCCCAGGACAGGAGGCTCTGCAGGGTGATTCAAACTGCCCAGTACATCATTGGTCCCCATCTACCGAGCAGCAGTAATATCAGTGAGGTGAAGTGACTGCAAAGCCCAAAGGATATTAACAGACCAAACCCACCCCAGCGGCAGCCTGTTCACCCTGCTGCCGTCTGCCGCTGTGGCCCCTGCAGGTGTGTGGCCTCTGTAACTTTGGTTCCTGTAGCTGTGGCCCCTATGGTTGTGGCCCCTGTAGCTGTGGCCCCTGTAGGTGTGTGCACCCTTTAGCTGGGGCTCCTGCAGCTGTGTCTCCTGTAGGTGTGTGGCCCCTGTAGCTGTGGCCCCTGTAGGTGTGTTGCTCCTGTAGCTTTGTGGCCCCTGTAGATGTGGCCCCTGTAGGTCTGTGGCCCCTGTATGTGTTTGGCCCCTGTAGTTGTGGCCCCTGTAGCTGTGCGGCCCCTGTAGCTGTGTGATCCCTGTAGTTGTTGCCCTGTAGCTGTGGCCCCTGCAGGTGTGTCCCCTGTAGCTGTGGCCCCTGTAGTTGTGTGGCCCCGGAGCAGCTGGCTCACAGTGTGGTGGTGACTCTGGTTTCTCTCCTCAGAGCTGCAGAGGGAGAACACAGTGGAGCTGCTGCTCTCCTACAAACGTCCAGCAGAGCTGGAACTGGAGTATGATGTGTCATCACAGAGCAAAATATCAGAGACACTTTTCATTTTTTACATCAACACAGAACAAAAACTGTAGTCTTCATACTGATGTTTTTAATGAATTGTGACCCAGAAACACTAATTGTGACATTTTACAGTGTAGAAATCTACCTGTCGGGGCCCCCCTGGTGGACAAACTCTTTCTTGGTGACACTGTTTCTAAATGACCTCAAACCTAGTTTGTTATTTTGGATAAAATGCACCACAGCCAAGTGGATCCAAGCTGCTGAGTTCTGTTGTTGCTCAGAAATGACTGACAGCAGCTGATGATGCTGAGCTGCTCTTTAGCTCCTGAGATGGTCCCTTAGCAGCATCTAGTGGACAGATAGTGAACTACATCATCTGATGTGTGACTTCTGACACTGACGGGGTTTCTGCCACTGGTTAGACTGGTTTTCACGTCACTCTGATGTTTTTTAGACTTGGACTGAAGTTATGAGGATGTGACGGCGTCCTCAGATCAAATGCTCAGCGACACCGGGACTGACGAGGGAGAATGAGCAGCTTCTTCCACTCAGTGTTTCCTCCACACATGAAGGTGGAAAGTGTCTGTGAGTGGACCTGAAGTGAGTTCAGCAGGTGAGAATCCTACCAGAGGAATCTGGAAATGTCTGAACAGGATCACTCTGATCACATTGTGTTGTAGCACTGTTTGACTGGACACTACGAATGTTTCTTGGTTGTTTTGTAATATCTGTTTAATTCTTCAGATTTTTATAGAAGACTATAAGTGTTTCTATCTGAGTTGAAGGAGAGTGGTTTGAGAATGATCTGCATGTATTACTGTTAGTAGTTCTCAGGTAGAACCAACAGCACTTTGATTGTAATCTGATCTCACGTCATCAGTGAAAAATGCAGGGAGTGTCAGAACTGGTTGGAGAGCTTGGATCAACTTGTCTGTGGTGCATTTTATCCAAAACACATCTTCCAGCTCTGAGACAGATTTGGTTTGACTGAAAGCTCTTGTGCACAGTCCATATGTCAGCTGTCCCAGAGGCTCAGAGTCCTCAGATGGACCTGCCCAGTGTGTCTGATGGAAAGAGCAGCTGGTCCAGAGTTTTCTACAGTATTTAAAACGTGTTACAGAGAGGAATGAGAACTAATGTGCCCTGTGATGAAAACCTTGTTGTGGTGACAGAGTGCAGCTCTCCCAGCAGGTGTGGACTCTGCTATGGATCAGTGTGAGGACACAGAGGAGGGAGTCAACCACTCAAATCACTCCACCATCATTATTCACACTCACTGTCACATCTGACACTCAACTACTGAAAACAGCTTACAATCACTATTAATTAACTACTAACTTTCTTAGTTAACAAAACCCAATGACCGATAAGTCAACTAAGAAGAGACAGCATCTTTCATCAAGTCACATTTTGATGAACAGGAGAACGCTCCTCATCCACTGTCTTCTTACTGATTTTCTGTCTGCTTCTACAATTTCAACTGGTGACAGTCTGGTCAAACTTCATATTTGTTCAAGTTTAAACTCTTTCATTTGTTAACTGTGTGTTTGTATCAGGATGCTGCAGCAGAGACCAGACTCTCCTGAACCCAGCTGTGTGTCCATGAAGAGTGACCGGTCTGTGTATCGTCCTATTAACTTTGACGTTGAACAGGCTGCTGATGGAAGGTAAACATTTAAAACTGTAGTCTGTTATTATCTGACTCTCAGAGCTTCATAGTAGAGGTGGGCGATGTCACAAAGTTTGGTTTTGATCTGATGTAAAGTAAAACCAGGACCAGAAGCACCAGTCTGAATCAATACTGATACTTTTCATTATTAATAACAACAATGTTCTGACATATAGGGAAGAACCATCTGTGAGGATTTATGAAGTTAATGCATCGTTAATGAGCTACTTCAGAATTTTCATCATCACAGAGTATTTTGACAAATTATTTTTACTTTTCTCAACACAGAAAAGTTTCAATGTTAAATAACAAAATGTTTATTGTGTTGATTGTATAAACTGTTGCAGCACTAAGAAGAGTGTCCTCATGTCCAGAACATGATGAGATGTGAGACAGATCCACTTGTTGTACAGATGTCCTGAGGATCTTTACTGAACTCTGCTGTTTGTCCACGTCAGCCCGCTAGTGTTGCAGCTCAGCTCTCTTTTACAACAGCCTTCAGGGCAGCGTTTCTCTGCATATGAGAGTGACAATTGAAGTTTGTGATTGTGAAAAATGATTTGGGAGAAGTTTGAGTGACTCTGAGTTCTGGCGTCCAGGTTGGCAAAATACCCAGGTTCCCTCAGACGCTGCTGAATCTGTTCTGTCTCCTCTCTCATGGTCAAAGCTGAGCGTAGGAAACCTTCAGGCAGCAGCTTCTCATGTTCAGCCAGCGCTGACGTCACTTTCACTGTTAACATGACAAACGTCTCTGGCTGCAGCTCAGATCAGCTGATCAGCTGTCACTGATTCCTGTTAATTCAGTCAGAAACTTGATGACAGAACAAAATGAAACTGGTCTGTTGTTAGTTTGTGTGTCCGAACTCAACTGAAGATCATCTGTGAGGGAAGAAGCTCCACTCTGTAACACCACTGTACAATCAGAGTGTTTCTGTAGTTCAACATCTCCAACAGAGTGAGACCTCTTCTCTAAAGAACCCATCAGCTGATCTCACGTCAGTTTCAGGAGCCACATTCTCCAGTTAAACGTTCAGTCATATCAGATCAATAATTTAAATTTGTAAATGGTTTTGAATCAGGATCTTCATTATTTGGATCAAGAAGCTCCTGAAACATAAGTTGTGTCAGATTTATTATCTACAGCTGTTATGTCACTATGTCAGATTCATATTTAATCAACATTTTAAGGAAACATGAATATTGGATTGGACTCGGTATTGGAGATCCCCAATATTAAAGGACTCAGTTTGGGATCAGGACCAAAAAACTTGATCAGGACATCCACATTTTTTCTAATTGAATTTGAGGTTTAAAAGTGGACAATCTGATTCTCAAAGGTAACAATTTGACATCCAGTGATCTGAGCAACATTTACTTTGGAGTTCAAATTGACATCATGACAGAACAACTTTAATCATCTTTGTGTAGATTTGAGTCATTAAATGTCTTTAAACTTGATGTTTTCTCCACAGAGTTCAGCAGGAGACCTCAGAGGGTCCAAGTGATCAGTCTGCCCAGAAACATCAAACAGACCTGGACTCCATATTTATGGTGTGTACATGTACATAAACTGTTTCATTATTAACTCCATCAACTACAGATTAAATGCTAAACTACCATTCAGGTTCTAACAGTGTCCATGCTGCTCTGTTTAGACCGGCAGGCCTTCAGACCGACAGAGGAATCACATGTTGTCTATTACCACTTTAAATTAAATGATCAGTTTATCATTCTGTTCCAGCTGCTGGAGGAGAACATCGTCACTTTTGTGAAGAACGAGCTGAAGAGAGTCCAGAGGGCTCTGAGACCAGATTACCCAGGATGCTTAGAGAGTCAGAGTGAGGATGAGGAGGTGTTGGACAGTGAAGATGAAGAGCAGAGGAGGAGCAGCAGAGAGGCATTTCTGAAGATCACACTGCACTTCCTGAGGAGAATGAAGCAGGAGGAGCTGGCTGACCGTCTGCAGAGCAGTAAGAGGATTTAACAGCTTTAACATGATGGAAAGAGGAAACGGAGGCGACAAAGGAGAGGTTTACATTCCCAAACTCTGCTGTAAATATGCTGCACACATCTGCATCAGATCAGAGGCTGTTTGTCCTCCACTGATGAGCTGAATAAAACTGATGGAGGAGGAAAAACTACACAGACACACTTAAATGTTTAAATACTTTTTCTGTTGGATCCACTGACTGATTTCATTAGTTTGTCTTTTCAGGAACTCCTGCTGCAGTGTGCCAACATAAACTGAAGTCTAACCTGAAGGAGAAGTTCCAGTGTGTGTTTGATGGGGTCACTAAAGCAGGAAACCCAACCCTTCTGAATCAGATCTACACAGAGCTCTACATCACAGAGGGAGGGACTGCAGGGGTCAATGATGAACATGAGGTCAGACAGATCGAAACAGCATCCAGGAAACCAGACAGACCAGAAACAACAATCAGACAAGAAGACATCTTTAAAGCCTCACCTGGAAGAGATGAACCAATCAGAACAGTGATGACAAAGGGAGTGGCTGGCATTGGGAAAACAATCTTAACACAGAAGTTCACTCTGGACTGGGCTGAAGACAAAGCCAACCAGGACATACAGTTCACATTTCCATTCACTTTCAGAGAGCTGAATGTGCTGAAAGAGAGAAAGTTCAGCTTGGTGGAACTTGTTCATCACTTCTTTACTGAAACCAAAGAAGCAGGAATCTGCAGGTTTGAAGAGTTCCAGGTTGTGTTCATCTTTGACGGTCTGGATGAGTGTCGACTTCCTCTGGACTTCCACAACAATCAGATCCTGACTGATGTTACAGAGTCCACCTCAGTGGATGTGCTGCTGACAAACCTCATCAGGGGGAAACTGCTTCCCTCTGCTCGCCTCTGGATAACCACACGACCTGCAGCAGCCAATCAGATCCCTCCTGAGTGTGTTGACATGGTGACAGAGGTCAGAGGGTTCACTGACCCACAGAAGGAGGAGTACTTCAGGAAGAGATTCAGAGATGAAGAGCAGGCCAGAAGAATCATCTTCCACATCAAGACATCACGAAGCCTCCACATCATGTGCCACATCCCAGTCTTCTGCTGGATCACTGCTACAGTTCTGGAGGATGTGTTGAAAACCAGAGAGGGAGGAGAGCTGCCCAAGACCATGACTGAGATGTACATCCACTTCCTGGTGGTTCAGTACAAAGTGAAACATGTCAAGTATGATGGAGGAGCTGAGACTGAGCCACTCTGGAATGAAAAGAGCAGGAAGATGATTGAGTCTCTGGGAAAACTGGCTTTTGAGCAGCTGCAGAAAGGCAACCTGATCTTCTATGAATCAGACCTGACAGAGTGTGGCATCGATATCAGAGCAGCCTCAGTGTACTCAGGAGTGTTCACACAGATCTTTAAAGAGGACAGAGGACTGTACCAAGACAAGGTGTTCTGCTTCGTCCATCTGAGTGTTCAGGAGTTTCTGGCTGCTCTTCATGTCCATCTGACATTCATCAACTCTGGTGTCAATCTGTTGTCAGAAGGACAAACGACATCCTGGTGGTCTCAAGTGTTCGAACGCAAATCACCACATTTCTACCAGAGTGCTGTGGACAAGGCCTTAAAGAGTCCAAATGGACACTTGGACTTGTTCCTCCGCTTCCTCCTGGGTCTGTCAATTCAGGCCAATCAGAAACACCTACAAGGCCTGCTGAAAGAGACAAAAAGTGGCTCACAGACCAATGAAGTAACCATTAATTACATCAAGAAGAAGATCAGTGAGAAATCCTCTGCAGAGAAAAGCATCAATCTGTTCCACTGTCTGAATGAACTGAATGATCGTTCTCTAGTGGAGGAGATCCAACAGTCCCTGAGTTCAGGAAATCTCTCCACAGATAAACTGTCTCCTGCTCAGTGGTCAGCTCTGGTCTTCATCTTACTGTCATCAGGAAAAGATCTGGACGTGTTTGACCTGAAGAAATACTCTGCTTCAGAGGAGGCTCTTCTGAGGCTGCTGCCAGTGGTCAAAGCCTCCAACAAAGCTCTGTACGTGCACACATAACTATCCAGATTAAATGTAGATTTTCTGCATTCAGAATATAAACAACAATTTGAAGCAGGGTTCTCCACACATCTTCCAGCAGTATGCAGCAGAATCAGGTGCTTTACAGTTCAACGACACCAAACTTTGAAGACAAAAAAGGGACTGGAGCACACTGATTGATTTGCAGCCTTTAACTGTGAAGTTAAAGGACAATCATAGGCTGGAAATAACTATTGTTTTTAATTGTTTTCTTCTGTACTGCTGATTCCTCTTCAGGCTTAGTGGCTGTAAACTGTCAGAGAGAAGCTGTGAAGCTCTGTCTTCAGTTCTCAGCTCCCAGTCCTCTAGTCTGAGAGAGCTGGACCTGAGTAACAACAGACTGCAGGATTCAGGAGTGAAGCTGCTTTCTGCTGGACTGAAAAGTCCACACTGCATACTGGAAACTCTCAGGTTAGTGTTTTGTTTTTAGAAAATGTAGACCCTCTGAGTTCTTATTTACTTCATATATCAAGTATTGAATTGACTGAATGTAAACCCTTTTTAGGCTTAGTGGCTGTAAACTCTCAGAGAGAAGCTGTAAAGTTCTGTCTTCAGTTCTTAGCTCCCAGTCCTCTAATCTGAGAGAGCTGGACCTGAGTAACAACACCCTGCAGGAATCAGGAGTGAAGCTTCTATCTTCTGGACTTAAAACTCCACACTGCAGACTGGAAACTCTCAGGTTAGTGTTTTGCTTTTAGAAAATGTAGACCCTCTGAGTTGTTATTACCTTCGTGTATCATTTATTGAATTGACTGAATGTAAACCCTTTTTAGGCTGAGTGGCTGTAAATTGTCAGAGAGAAGCTGTGAAGCTCTGTCTTCAGTTCTCAGCTCAGAATCCTCTAGTCTGAGAGAGCTGGACCTGAGTAACAACAAACTGCAGAATTCAGGAGTGAAGCTGCTGTCTGCTGGACTGAAAAGTCCACACTGCAGACTGGAAACTCTCAGGTTAGTGTTTTGCTTTTAGAAAATGTAGACCCTCTGAGTTCTTATTCACTGTAACTCAAATCTTGGTAAAAGATGTGACCATATCACCCTAGTTTTAGCAATGGCTGCTTATCTATTTTAGGATTCAGTTTTAAATTATTTTACTTACTTTTATGGCCAGGCATGGTATGGCCCCTCGCTATATTCCTGAGCTTTTATCCCCCTATGAGCCAGGACGCAGGCTGAGATCCTCTGGTAGGGCGTTGGTTGCCATTCTAAAGGTTAGGGTGAAAACCAAAGGAGACAGGGCCTTGCTGTCAGAGCCCCTACACTTTGGAACAAACGGCCAGAGGAAATCAGGCTGGCACAGTCACTTCCCCATTTTATGTCACTCTTAAAACACATCTTTATAAAAAAGCTCTTAGTGTGTGATCTATTTGTTTATTTACTAATTTATTTTATTCATTTTCATTTATTTTATTTCTTCTTTTTCTATGGGTGTTTTATACTGACTGCTGTGAAGCACTTTGTTATGTGTATTGACAAGTGCTATACAAATAAAGCTATTCTTCTTATTATTCTTATTTATTATTATTTACTTCATGTATCAATTATTGAATTGACTGAATGTAAGCCCTTTTTAGGCTGAGTGGCTGTAAACTGTCAAAGAGAAGCTGTAAAGCTCTGTCCTCAGTTCTCAGCTCCCAGTCCTCTTGTTTGAGAGAGCTGGACCTGAGTAACAACAACCTGAAGGATTCAGGAGTGAAGCTGCTGTCTGCTGGACTGGAGAGTTCACACTGTACACTGGAAACCATCAGGTCAGGATTCAACTGTTTTTAAAAGAGTCATCTGGCAAGTTAAATATTGAGGCTTCTTATTAATTTGTATATCCTGTATTAAATGTAGAAGCAATTTCATACTGAAGGGGTCAGCTGACTCAGGAGCTTGTCGCCAGTAGTGATTGTTTCAATGCACTAACTTGACTTCGATATATAAATCACTCTTATTACAGTCCTTCAAGTATATTCATCTGTACTCAAATGTGTGTGGTCTAAAGAGAATAATCCCCACAACTAATAAATCAAGCCATAGCTGAGGGTTGGAGCAGATCATCATCCCCACTGCATCACACAGTGCAAACTGCCCCAATGTTCATTGGAGGTCATAAATAAATGAAGCCAACAGAACATCATCTACAAAGAAATTAATATGCAATCCTGCAGCCATCATACTGGACACAAACACACACACACACACACACACACACACACACACGCACACACACACAGCTGCCTCTTGATTTTCTGTTGATGAATGAAATGGATATGTAGAGACGACAGACTGGACACACTCAGGAATGGAGTTTCTGTTTCTCTGTCTCTCTGACTAACAGGAACTGTGTCTCATGTTTAATGGTGGATAAGATTGAAGGTTTATGAAGTTGATTCTGTCTCTTCCTCCAGGGTGGACCATGGTGGACCGCAGAAACTGAGACCTGGTCTGAGGAAGTGTGAGTTTGTTTTAAGTTTGATTCATGAGAACTCAGCTGCACATGTTACACCAGATTTTTACATTTCCTTCAATGAAGTACATCAATGAATTTCTCTGATAACAGCACAATAAAGTAAATTATTGATTGTCTTTCTGATGTTTATTAATGATGATTGAGATATGGTGGTTTACAGGTACATGTGAGGACTTCATTCAGGGACACTTTAAGGAGCCACAGCAGTGCTCAATGGTTGTGTGTAATGATAATAACTTTCTGCTAAATTTGACCTCTGTGGTGAGAGCAGATGGTTCAGAGCTGCGTTGTGCTGCAGTGGAAGATGATGAACAAGTTTCGTCAGTGATAGTTTATTCAGTACATGTGTTTATTGATTTGGATTTCCATTAGCTGTCGTCCTCTTGTCCATATGGAAAAAAAAACTGAATATTACTGAGATCTGACTCATGTTAAGTAACTGTTAATGTTGTTCTAACTGGATTGTTGAATATAGATTTTGTCAAACATTCACAGTTGAATATTAAATGACAGTTTGACTGATTTTCTTTCAGTAATTGTTAGTAAAGTTAATAAATCATCAGATGATAACCTGCAGCTGTGTTGTGTGTTCTCTCCATCAGATGTCTGTGAACTGGAACTGGACACAAACACAGTGAACAGAAACCTCAAACTGTCTGACAACAACAGGAAGGTGACAGCAGTGAGAGAGGATCAGTCATATCCTGATCATCCAGACAGATTTGACATCTGGCCTCAGCTGCTGTGTAGAGATGGTCTGACTGGTCGCTGTTACTGGGAGGTCGAGTGGAGAGGACTGGTTTATATATCAGTGAGTTACAGAAGAATCGGAAGGAGAGGAGACGGTGATGACTGTTTGTTTGGATGGAACGATCGGTCCTGGAGTCTGAGCTGCTCTGATGATGGTTACTCTGTATGGCACAATAACACAAGAACAGTCCTCCCCTCCTCCTCCTCCTCCTCCTCCTCCTCCTCCAACAGAGTAGCAGTGTATGTGGACTGTCCTGCTGGCACTCTGTCCTTCTACAGAGTCTCCTCTGACACACTGATCCACCTCTACACCTTCAACACCACATTCACTGAATCTCTTTATCCTGGATTTGGTTTCTGGTCAGATGGTTGCTCAGTGTATCTGTGTCCTCTGCAGGTCTGAGAGTCTCTCCTGTGTACAGAAACACTGCTGACTGAAGATCAGCTGCTGAAATCAAAGTTCACCATCACACACTCTGCACTGTGAAGCAGATCTGTCTCAGACTGAGACACAAAACATTCATTTGTCTGATTTCGTCACTTTGATTATCAACATTTTAACAGTTTAACTAGAAACACTTAATGATATGCAACATCTGAGGAAGAATGAACTCTTTTTGGTAACTGGTATTTCTTTTATATTTGAAATTAAACTGTCATATATTTAAAATGTGGAGGCAAACTGTTTCTTTAAACAATCCTGAAGAGTTCATGTTTTCTAATGTTTCTAGATGTTGGTAATAAAATCTATACTTTGTGGTTTAAACTCAAATAAGGATTAAAGCCGCTACTGACAGTGAATACTGTGGCATCCTTTGGTCTGGTGAACATGATGAAAGGCAAATGATGAGCTCAACAAGTGGCAGAGAAGTTAAAAAAGAAATAGTTAAGACAATACTATATCTTTACCATATATATTTTTTGTTTTGCTTTGTATTTCTAAGATTGAACATTTCTCTGTTTTCTTTCATCAATTTTGTACAGTGTATATTGTGTGCACGATAATGATGCTGAAAATGAATAAGATGACTATAAGAACACAGGAAAAAAGATCATGTTATTTCTTTTTTGTCATTTTTGTTTTTTGAGCACAGCTATTTTTCTATTTTTCTCTTCATATTGTTATATAGTTATGTGCACAGTAATGATGATGACAGTGATCATGAGGATTTACTACAAAGTTTTCCAATGGATATGTCAGCATGGTTTACCATTGTTTCATAGCTGGCTTCTAAATGTCACTTGCAAAAGCATGTTTTACAAAGAAAAAGAAGGAAGAAAACATGTATTTTAAACAGTCAATGAACAACAAATATTGTTACATTATTTTTCTGAAACTTTAAATACTTAACATCTTTTTTTCCCATTTTATTTTTTATAAAATAGTGTTTATCAAACATAATGACTAGTGTGCACAAAGACAAACTTGATGTTGGCCTATGAAGTACAAAGATGACATGTGATGAGATTATGTTCTTTAATAGGTGTCACTATTTATATTGTTAGTGCTATTTTTAACATTTCTTGCAAATTAATGTCTGCTTGGAGAGTAAATAAATCAGCATTAGTTGAAATGTGTTGATGGTTAAGGTTAGGGTCATTAGGGTTAACAGCTTTTCTAACCTGCTTTTTTACAGTGGTAAAAAGTATCAGTTGTTTTTAAATGTGACTCACCTGGACAATGTTGCCAAATTAGTGAGACAAAGACACACAGATCATTACATCAATTAAAGTTTAAGATGTTAATGTATTGCATATGTTTGCGTAAGTAGTTGTTAATTAAGGGACATAAAAGCACAAATGTCAGTGATCCATTTACTAACTCACTTCATGCACACTCTCTAAATCTCCATGTACAAAGAACTGTGACTTCAACTTAATCTGGTTTACCAACAAATCACTGTCTGTAATCCTGGATGGAGTGAAAGACATTCAGCACAAATAATGATGCACTTTAAATGTCAATCAACATAATTATGGTCAACTTTCTTCCTGATCTTAAAAGCCAAGTGCAAACAAAAATCTGATATTAATTATCACAGAAAGCAAAAGATTAAACTGGTTTCTAATTGTGTCTCTGTGCTCAATGGTTGCTTTAGTTAAGTGCAGTTTTCTGTCAGGATCTTGTAGGAGAGGTAGCTCACCACACTGTTTTGTAATGACACATAAAACCAGACCAAACTGATCTCAACAGAAACAAATGCACAAACAAGAAATATTGTCCAGCAAGAAACGAGAAACGAAGAACAATCTGACGCTGCTTTTGAAATTCATGCCAAAGCAAAACATCTTCACACCTTTTGCAACGAATATCAACCCAAGAAACACTGCAAATAAATAAAACACAAGCAAATTAAAAAATACATCCACCAGTTTTAAAAAAAAAAATGTGGCATAAACACACTGCAGATACAGTCATGTCAGTCGTGTAATCGTTATTACAAAAGACCTAATTTTTATCAATAATAGTTATATTAATGTTTCTTTTTTTCTAAATAAATGACAGAAAGGTTGTGTTCTGCTTTTCCTTAATTTTTCCTGCTGTACCAAAAACATATTGAACCGTAGATTTTGTAGGTTTCCTATTTTGAAGGTCATTTTGCTTTAATTATAATACAAAAGTTAATTCACAAAATGGCATTGTGATGTCCAATCGAACTGTATGGTTGGAAGAGCTTGAAGAATGTTTGAAGTTTACACCCAGCCAGACTGATTTACTGAAAACATTAAGTTGGCACATTTGTCCATGTCCAAACTCTGAGGTGAAAGAACAAGACAAAGTGCAGAAACCTGTTGTTCCGGTGTACCGAATGCTTTCGATTTCTATGTGCAGTATAAAAACCACAGCCGACACAGACAGCCCCAGAGTCTCCTGCTGCCTGATGTCAGGTAAGTTTCAGTGAAACTTTATTTGTTGGAACCATTTTACTGTTTTGTACTTTGATTTTTCATACTTTTCAAATATATTGCAACTACTTACCTCGTTAGTTAGTGCTTTACACTGAAATTGCACATAACTGTATTTAATCAATGACAAACTAAGAATACTGTATACACAAACTGTCTGCAACTGATGTGCAAACATCAAGAATTCAGTGTTTGGTTCTGTGAAACTGAAAAGATAATATCTGTTTTCCTCCAGGTTTGGAAAAACAGGGCAGTTAAGGGAAAAGTCACAACATGTCTCCACTGAACTCCCACACAACACCACTTCTATTCTAACAAATTCATTTTTTTAAAATGTTATCATTCAGTTCGTTATGAGAGCAGTTTAAAAACTATCGAGGCCATTAAAATCTAATTGAATTGACAGCAATAAATAAGTAGGTGAATAAATAAACCGGGCAAAAGATAGGGGCAAAATTCTAAATCCTCCCGATACATTAGATAAGACACAAAGTTTTGTTTTGACAACTTGTTGCCAGGAGGTCGAGTGGAGAGGAAGAGGTGATCTATCAGTGAGTTACAGAGGAATCAGAAGGAGAGGAGACAGTGAAGATGGAATGATCAGTCCTTGTTTATGATTATGGTTACTTCGTCTGGTACAATAAGAGAGGAACAACCACCCCTCTTATATATTACTATATATATTTAACTCAAATGTTATTTGTGGAAATATGTTCATCTTTGCTGTGCAAAGTTTGTTACAATCTAAGATTAATACCGACTGTTGGTGTAATTAACAGTTATTAGAGTGATGAAGACTTACTTGGTCAGAACTAACTGTTGTATAATGTGTTTAACGTGTTTGTGAGTTCAAGCTTCAGCTTTACTGTCATTACTGAACTGTACTACACCAATTAAAGTCTAAATTACAAGGAAAGCACTACACATACACACAGTACACACGACCAGTGTTGACGTAAACTCATACTAGTACTATTTCCAGTGAAGTGGCACCGTTTTCTGTTTAGCAGCAGCAAAGTAAAGTACATATAAGTAATATGATACCATCTACTATAACAGTGTACACCAGAACAGTATATAATATTTAGAAGCAATAATACTTGCTGTTTGTTTGCCTATAGCTGCAGCATCTTCTCTCTGTGTGTGTCCTCTTCAGCTGAAGCTACAGAGTCTCTGTGGCTGGATGTGAAATCAGCAGCTGAGCATTTTCCAGGGAACATCATCAGTGTTGTTGTGGTGACAGAGTGCAGCTCTCCCAGCAGGTGTGGACTCTGCTATGGATCAGTGTGAGGACAGAGAGGAGGGAGTTCGTCCCTCTAAAACCTCTCTGTGTGGGGAACATGACAGCCAGACCAAAGCTCAGAGGTGAGATGAGGATCTCTAACTGTCCACCACTCAAATCACTCCACCATCATTATTCACACTCACTGTCACATCTGACACTCAACTACTGAAAACAGCTTACAGTCACTATTAATTAATTACTAACTTTCTTAGTTAACAAAACCCAATGACCGATAAGTCAACTAAGAAGAGACAGCATCTTTCATCGGGTCACATTTTGATGAACAGGAGAACGCTCCTCATCCACTGTCTTCGTACTGATTTTCTGTCTGCTTCTACAATTTCAACTGGTGACAGTCTGGTCAAACTTAATATTTGTTCAAGTTTAAACTCTTTCATTTGTTAACTGTGTGTTTGTATCAGGATGCTGCAGCAGAGACCAGACTCTCCTGAACCCAGCTGTGTGTCCATGAAGAGTGACCGGTCTGTGTATCGTCCTATTAACTTTGACGTTGAACAGGCTGCTGATGGAAGGTAAACATTTAAAACTGTAGTCTGTTATTATCTGACTCTCAGAGCTTCATAGTAGAGGTGGGCGATGTCACAAAGTTTGGTTTTGATCTGATGTAAAGTAAAACCAGGACCAGAAGCACCAGTCTGAATCAATACTGATACTTTTCATTATTAATAACAACAATGTTCTGACATATAGGGAAGAACCATCTGTGAGGATTTATGAAGTTAATGCATCGTTAATGAGCTACTTCAGAATTTTCATCATCACAGAGTATTTTGACAAATTATTTTTACTTTTCTCAACACAGAAAAGTTTCAATGTTAAATAACAAAATGTTTATTGTGTTGATTGTATAAACTGTTGCAGCACTAAGAAGAGTGTCCTCATGTCCAGAACATGATGAGATGTGAGACAGATCCACTTGTTGTACAGATGTCCTGAGGATCTTTACTGAACTCTGCTGTTTGTCCACGTCAGCCCGCTAGTGTTGCAGCTCAGCTCTCTTTTACAACAGCCTTCAGGGCAGCGTTTCTCTGCATATGAGAGTGAAAATTGAAGTTTGTGATTGTGAAAAATGATTTGGGAGAAGTTTGAGTGACTCTGAGTTCTGGCGTCCAGGTTGGCAAAATACCCAGGTTCCCTCAGACGCTGCTGAATCTGTTCTGTCTCCTCTCTCATGGTCAAAGCTGAGTGTAGGAAACCTTCAGGCAGCAGCTTCTCATGTTCAGCCAGCGCTGACGTTACTTTCACTGTTAACATGACAAACGTCTCTGGCTGCAGCTCAGATCAGCTGATCAGCTGTCACTGATTCCTGTTAATTCAGTCAGAAACTTGATGACAGAACAAAATGAAACTGGTCTGTTGTTAGTTTGTGTGTCCGAACTCAACTGAAGATCATCTGTGAGGGAAGAAGCTCCACTCTGTAACACCACTGTACAATCAGAGTGTTTCTGTAGTTCAACATCTCCAACAGAGTGAGACCTCTTCTCTAAAGAACCCATCAGCTGATCTCACGTCAGTTTCAGGAGCCACATTCTCCAGTTAAACGTTCAGTCATATCAGATCAATAATTTAAATTTGTAAATGGTTTTGAATCAGGATCTTCATTATTTGGATCAAGAAGCTCCTGAAACATAAGTTGTGTCAGATTTATTATCTACAGCTGTTATGTCACTATGTCAGATTCATATTTAATCAACATTTTAAGGAAACATGAATATTGGATTGGACTCGGTATTGGAGATCCCCAATATTAAAGGACTCAGTTTGGGATCAGGACCAAAAAACTTGATCAGGACATCCACATTTTTTCTAATTGAATTTGAGGTTTAAAAGTGGACAATCTGATTCTCAAAGGTAACAATTTGACATCCAGTGATCTGAGCAACATTTACTTTGGAGTTCAAATTGACATCATGACAGAACAACTTTAATCATCTTTGTGTAGATTTGAGTCATTAAATGTCTTTAAACTTGATGTTTTCTCCACAGAGTTCAGCAGGAGACCTCAGAGGGTCCAAGTGATCAGTCTGCCCAGAAACATCAAACAGACCTGGACTCCATATTTATGGTGTGTACATGTACATAAACTGTTTCATTATTAACTCCATCAACTACAGATTAAATGCTAAACTACCATTCAGGTTCTAACAGTGTCCATGCTGCTCTGTTTAGACCGGCAGGCCTTCAGACCGACAGAGGAATCACATGTTGTCTATTACCACTTTAAATTAAATGATCAGTTTATCATTCTGTTCCAGCTGCTGGAGGAGAACATCGTCACTTTTGTGAAGAACGAGCTGAAGAGAGTCCAGAGGGCTCTGAGACCAGATTACCCAGGATGCTTAGAGAGTCAGAGTGAGGATGAGGAGGTGTTGGACAGTGAAGATGAAGAGCAGAGGAGGAGCAGCAGAGAGGCATTTCTGAAGATCACACTGCACTTCCTGAGGAGAATGAAGCAGGAGGAGCTGGCTGACCGTCTGCAGAGCAGTAAGAGGATTTAACAGCTTTAACATGATGGAAAGAGGAAACGGAGGGAGCAAAGGAGAGGTTTACATTCCCAAACTCTGCTGTAAATATGCTGCACACATCTGCATCAGATCAGAGGCTGTTTGTCCTCCACTGATGAGCTGAATAAAACTGATGGAGGAGGAAAAACTACACAGACACACTTAAATGTTTAAATACTTTTTTTGTTGGATCCACTGACTGATTTAATTTTTTTGTTTATTCAGGAAATGATGCTGCAGTGTGCCAACATAAACTGAAGTCTAACCTGAAGGAGAAGTTTCAGTGTGTGTTCGAGGGGATTGCTAAAGCAGGAAACCCAACCCTTCTGAATCAGATCTACACAGAGCTCTACATCACAGAGGGAGGGACTGCAGGGGTCAATGATGAACATGAGGTCAGACAGATCGAAACAGCATCCAGGAAACCAGACAGACCAGAAACAACAATCAGACAAGAAGACATCTTTAAAGCCTCACCTGGAAGAGATGAACCAATCAGAACAGTGATGACAAAGGGAGTGGCTGGCATTGGGAAAACAGTCTTAACACAGAAGTTCACTCTGGACTGGGCTGAAGACAAAGACAACCAGGACATACAGTTCACATTTCCATTCACTTTCAGAGAGCTGAATGTGCTGAAAGAGAGAAAGTACAGCTTGGTGGAACTTGTTCATCTCTTCTTTACTGAAACCAAAGAAGCAGGAATCTGCAGGTTTGAAGAGTTCCAGGTTGTGTTCATCTTTGACGGTCTGGATGAGTGTCGACTTCCTCTGGACTTCCACAACAATCAGATCCTGACTGATGTTACAGAGTCCACCTCAGTGGATGTGCTGCTGACAAACCTCATCAGGGGGAAACTGCTTCCCTCTGCTCGCCTCTGGATAACCACACGACCTGCAGCAGCCAATCAGATCCCTCCTGAGTGTGTTGACATGGTGACAGAGGTCAGAGGGTTCACTGACCCACAGAAGGAGGAGTACTTCAGGAAGAGATTCAGAGATGAAGAGCAGGCCAGCAGAATCATCTCCCACATCCAGATATCACGAAGCCTCCACATCATGTGCCACATCCCAGTCTTCTGCTGGATCACTGCTACAGTTCTTGACGAAATGTTGAAAACCAGAGAGGGAGGAGAGCTGCCCAAGACCCTGACTGAGATGTACATCCACTTCCTGGTGGTTCAGTCCAAAGGGAAACATGTCAAGTATGATGGAGGAGCTGAGACAGATCCACACTGGAATAAAAAGAGCAGGAAGATGATTGAGTCTCTGGGAAAACTGGCTTTTGAGCAGCTGCAGAAAAGCAACCTGATCTTCTATGAATCAGACCTGACAGAGTGTGGCATCGATATCAGAGCAGCCTCAGTGTACTCAGGAGTGTTCACACAGATCTTTAAAGAGGACAGAGGACTGTACCAGGACAAGGTGTTCTGCTTCGTCCATCTGAGTGTTCAGGAGTTTCTGGCTGCTCTTCATGTCCATCTGACATTCATCAACTCTGGAGTCAATCTGCTGTCAGAAGGACAAACGACATCCTGGTGGTCTCAAGTCTCCGGAGGCAAATCACCACATTTCTACCAGAGTGCTGTGGACAAGGCCTTAAAGAGTCCAAATGGACACTTGGACTTGTTCCTCCGCTTCCTCCTGGGTCTGTCAATTCAGGCCAATCAGAAACACCTACAAGGCCTGCTGAAAGAGACAAAAAGTGGCTCACAGACCAATGAAGTAACCATTAATTACATCAAGAAGAAGATCAGTGAGAAATCCTCTGCAGAGAAAAGCATCAATCTGTTCCACTGTCTGAATGAACTGAATTATCGTTCTCTAGAGGAGGAGATCCAACAGTCCCTGAGTTCAGGAAGTCTTTCCACAGATAAACTGTCTCCTGCTCAGTGGTCAGCTCTGGTCTTCATCTTACTGTCATCAGGAAAAGATCTGGACGTGTTTGACCTGAAGAAATACTCTGCTTCAGAGGAGGCTCTTCTGAGGCTGCTGCCAGTGGTCAAAGCCTCCAACAAAGCTCTGTACGTGCACACATAACTATCCAGATTAAATGTAGATTTTCTGCATTCAGAATATAAACAACAATTTGAAACTGGGTTCTCCACACATCTTCCAGCAGTATGCAGCAGAATCAGGTGCTTTATAATTCAAGGACACCAATTTTTGAAGGCAAGAAAGGGACTGGAGCACACTGATTGATTTGCAGCCTTTAATTGTGCAAACAGTTAAAAAATTAAAGGCTCCAAATAACTATTGTTTTCAATTGTTTTCTTCTGTACTGCTGATTCCTCTTCAGGCTCAGTTGCTGTAACTTAACAGAGAGAAGCTGTGAAGCTCTGTCTTCAGTTCTCAGCTCAGAATCCTCTAGTCTGAGAGAGCTGGACCTGAGTAACAACAAACTGCAGAATTCAGGAGTGAAGCTGCTGTCTGCTGGACTGAAAAGTCCACACTGCAGACTGGAAACTCTCAGGTTAGTGTTTTGTTTTTAGAAAATGTAGACCCTCTGAGTTCTTATTTACTTAATTTATCAATTATTGAATTGACTGAATGTAAACCATTTTTTAGGCTGAGTGGCTGTAAACTGTCAGAGAGAAGCTGTGAAGCTCTGTCTTCAGTTCTCAGCTCCCGGTCCTCTAGTCTGAGAGAGCTGGACCTGAGTAACAACAAGTTCCAGGATTCAGGAGTGAAGCTGCTGTCTGCTGGACTGGAGAGTCCACACTGCAGACTGGAAACTCTCAGGTCAGGATCTATGTGTTTTTAAAGCGTCATCTGGCAAGTTAAATATTGAGGCTTTTTGTCAATTTTTATATCCTGTATTAAATGTAGCAGCAATTTCATAGTGTAGAGGTCAGCTGATGCCGGATTGTTCGTTTCAATGCAGTAACTTGACTTCGATATATAAATCACTCTTATTACAGTCCTTCAAGTATGTTCATCTGTACTCAAATGTGTGTGGTCTAAAGAGAATAATCCCCATGACTAGTGAATCAAACCATAGCTGAGGGTTGGAGCAGATCAACATCCCCACTGCATCACACATCGCAAACTGCCCCAGTGTTCATTGGAGGTCATACATAAATGAAGCCAACAGAGCATCATCTACAAAGAAACGAAGATGCAATCCTGCAGCCATCATACTGCACGCACACACACACACACACACGCACAGCTGCCTCTTGATTTTCTGTTTATGAATGAAATGGATATGTAGAGACGACAGACTGGACACACTCAGGAATGGAGTTTCTGTTTCTCTGTCTCTCTGACTAACAGGAACTGTGTCTCATGTTTAATGATGGATATGATTGAAGGTGTATGAAGTTGATTCTGACTTTGTCTCTTCCTCCAGGGTGGACCATGGTGGACTGCAGTGGTTGAGACCTGGTCTGAGGAAGTGTGAGTGTGTTTTGTTTGATTCATGAGATCTCAGCTGCACATGTTACACCAGATTTTTACATTTTAGTGATTTTACATTGTTAAGTAACTGTTAATGTTGTTCTAACTGGATTGTTGAATATAGATTTTGTCAAACATTCACAGTTGAATATTAAATGACAGTTTGACTGATTTTCTTTCAGTAATTGTTAGTAAAGTTAATAAATCATCAGACGATAACCTGCAGCTGTGTTGTGTGTTCTCTCCATCAGATGTCTGTGAACTGGAACTGGACACAAATACAGTGAACAGAAACCTCAAACTGTCTGACAACAACAGGAAGGTGACAGCAGTGAGAGAGGATCAGTCATATCCTGATCATCCAGACAGATTTGACATCTGGCCTCAGCTGCTGTGTAGAGATGGTCTGACTGGTCGCTGTTACTGGGAGGTCGAGTGGAGAGGACTGGTTTATATATCAGTGAGTTACAGAAGAATCAGAAGGAGAGGAGGCAGTGAAGACTGTTTGTTTGGATGGAACGATCGGTCCTGGAGTCTGAGCTGCTCTGATGATGGTTACTCTGTATGGCACAATAACACAAGAACAGTCCTCCCCTCCTCCTCCTCCTCCTCCTCCTCCTCCTCAAACAGAGTAGCAGTGTATGTGGACTGTCCTGCTGGCACTCTGTCCTTCTTCAGAGTCTCCTCTGACACACTGATCCACCTCTACACCTTCAACACCACATTCACTGAATCTCTTTATCCTGGATTTGGTTTCTGGTCAGATGGTTGCTCAGTGTATCTGTGTCCTCTGCAGGTCTGAGAGTCTCTCCTGTGTACAGAAACACTGCTGACTGAAGATCAGCTGCTGAAATCAAAGTTCACCATCACACACTCTGCACTGTGAAGCAGATCTGTCTCAGACTGAGACACAAAACATTGATTTGTCTGATTTCGTCACTTTGATTATCAACATTTTAACAGTTTAACTAGAAACACTTAATGATATGCAACATCTGAGGAAGAATGAACTCTTTTTGGTAACTGGTATTTCTTTAATATTTGAAATGAAACTGTCATCTATTTTAAATGTGGAGACAGATGGTTTCTTACAATCCTGAAGAGTTCACCATGTTTTCTAACGTTTCTAGATGTTGGTACGTAAATCTATCTATTTTATAATCAGTTGACCTAATTGATAAATTGGCAACTACTTTCATAATCACTGAAGTCATTTTTCATGTAAAAACATTTCATGGTTCCATCTTCACAAATATGAAGATTTGTTGCCTTTAATGATTTTAATAATTTTAAAGTAGTTGATAATTTTCTATTAATCGACTAATTGATTAATCAATTAATGGTTTTAGCTGTACTTGTATACACTGTTGGGTAGTTTAATTTATAATAAAGCATCATATTTGATAAACTCTTCATACGTTTTGTGCAAAAATCTTAATCTGTAAAGTAACTAAAGCTGTCATGTAAATGTAGTGAAGTAAAAAGTACAATATTTCCCTCTGAGATGTTGTGGAGGAGAAGGAGAAAGTGGCATTAAAAGAAAAGACTCAAGTAAATTACAAGTACCTCACATTTGTACTTAGTTCAGTACTTGAGTAGATGTACTTGAATACTGGCTGTACTCGTGTAGTAAATACTTTTGGTGGTAAATCTTTTCTTCTACTGAAACAGACATGTAGCTACACAGCAGACAAAGCTTCAGTCAAACACTCAGTGTGTCTCTGCTGCTCTCTGCTGGTCGTACATCAAACAGCAAACAAACACAAACTGGTGAAAAGTTTTTATTTCACAAACTGAAGCTGCTCAGAGAGATGAAGGTGACATCATCCGTTCATATGGAAGTCACAACAAAAGGGATCTAATGTAAGAAGATCAAACCCAGCGGCCTTCTGGGAAACTGAGTCCAGACAGAGTTGCGGTGTCAGTCGTCTCCTCCACACAGACTCAGCAGAGCCTTCTGGTAGTCTCCTTTAGTGTGTTCCTGAAGAACACAGAGATAACCAGTATAATAATAATCTCTAAACCTTTATTAACAAAACTCTCCTTGTTTGTAAGTTGTGAGTAAGCAGTGGTGGAACAAGTATTCACATCACTTATTGAAGTAAAAGCAAGTAAAAGTCCTTCATTTAAGATTTTACTCCAGTAAAAGTACAGTACAAATACTACCAGCAAAATGTACTTCAACTACCACATGGAAAAGTACTCATTCTGTAGAACAGTCATATTATAATACATTATATTGTTTTATTATTACTGATGCTATAATGTGTAAGCAGCATTTTAATGTTGTAGCTAGTTGAAGTGGAGCTCATTTACTTTTTGAGTATTTTATTTTCTTTAATATGAACTTTATTTCTGTATTATTGTTTTTAATATTAGGATCAATCAAATTAGATCTTATATCCTACAGTGGAATTGTTTAATCTTAAAAAGTGCAATTGAAATATTTGTACATGTACCTGAGTAAGAGTACGTAGTTTTCACCACTGTAAGTGTGTACTGATTTAGCACAGAAGAAAATAAAACAAAAACACACAAAGTTTCTGTGTGGTTCACGATTACACTGGAAGTTTCACTTTGTTGATAAAATGTCTTCAAATACAAATGTAAAGATAATATTGATGTTGCTGCTCTCTCAGCTTCCCTCCCTGAACAGGACAAACAAACTGCAGGTTTGGTTTTATTTCATGTTACTTCCTTTTACTAATTCTTACATTTGACTTAACGGGGGTCTCAGGGGGTCGTCTGCTCCCCAGACTGAGGAACATTTGTGATTTTGGACTTTATACTGTAAATAAATTGACTTGACTTGTTTTTACTATTACTCGTTTTATTGGAAATGTTATTTCTTAGACCCACTGAAACAGCTGATGAGATTTTATTTCTTTAGTTTTTCAAGTTAGTCTGAGTGAAAAACAGACTGTAACTAATTTATTGTTCCACCGTGTCTGTCCTGAACTCCTCTGTGGTGTGTTCACTGGCCTTTGCTTGTGTGGGACGTTACAGTGACTTGCTCACACACACACACACACAGGCTGGTACTCACAGCGATGGTCTGGTACAGTGATCGTTTGTGCTGCTTCTTGAACTCTATTCTGATCTTCATCAGGTCGACTTCACAGCGAGAAACCATGATCCTGGTCACCACCTTCTCCTTCGCTCCTTTACTCTGCAGAGAGACAGAAAAAACAAGATGGAGGACAACCAACAGACATCAGAGCAGGCTGACTGACGGAGGACGCTGTGTACAGTATTATTATTACTGACTCAATGAAAATGTACCTTCATAGCTTCGCTGAGTCTGTTGGCGAAGTACAGCTGCCTGTTTTCAAAGCACTCCACTGTGAAGAGAAGAAGACAGACATTTAATGAACCTGGACAACTTCCTGATGTCTTCACAACCTGTCCTGTCCTCTTAGAGAATTATTATGTTATATAATATTATCTAATACTGATGTGGTGTCCATTACCCAGAGTGAGGAAGGACTTCTCCAGATCTCCCTTCACCTCCTTCCTGATGCTCTCCTTCACGTCGTACGGACTGTAGCTCTTATACCTCTCAAACACTGACGGCACAAAACACACATCAAAAGAGACGACATGTAAAACTTAAAGCACAGAGTTATGAGTATTGTATTTGTAGACAAAGGTTGCCATTTTATTGTATTATTACCACAATCTCTCCCTAACCTTAACCAATACTGCAGCTGCTATGCAACATTTAAAACCCGTAGAAAATACTGCTGTAAAACATTAAAAAAGCTGCTACTGGATATAAAAACAAACGTTGACACTGAAGATGAAAAAAACAGAAAACAATGCGTTATTTTGCAGAATCCATATGGTGATTGGGTTAATCTGCGGTGATGTTCGTGCAGACGTTGGCCATGTCGCAGGTGTAGTTCACCTTTCTGCAGGTGGGGGACGCTCCTCTGAGCCATGATGGAGATCCAGGTCGCCACGTCGGTTCCCTTCCTCTTCACCCCGGCTTCATACAGAGACTGAGAGGTTCACACGAGAGAGAACAGAAGACGGTTGTTGTGCTTGTGGTTTATCGATTGATGGATTCCTCATTTATTGATTGATCACTGACTGTTATACCATGACACAGAGAGGCAGCACTTTTAGAAATCACACTTTAACTTTAAATCTGGACGTTTGACTCACTCTGGCGTCTTCGTCAATCTTCTCATAGTCCACCACGTTGGAAGGTTCATCTCTCTTCGTCTGTACATCCAGAAAAAACGTTCATGTCAGTGTTGAAAAGTGTTCAAGTTAAAAGCAACCTGGTGTTTTTGTCGCTGTGTTTTCAGTGAGAAACATAGATAAATCTTCTGCTTAGCAAGAAATGTAATCTAAATATATCAAACAGCCAAGAAAACATGAGCTTTTACGGTTTATAACAAAATGTATTTAATTATTATCAAATAAAATATATAATAACATGATGTTTTTAGTTATTTCTACATCTATCTACCCAAATAGAGACGCTGGTAACACAAACTGGATCTGCAACTACACAAAGATCAAGAAGACAATCACTGATGTGACAGATTTTGTCTTCAGGAAGAGCAGTTATCAGTTTTTCTTTCAATTATTTTGTCTTATAAACAACCACCAAGTCTTCTGGTTCCACCAGAGTTGGAGGAAGTATTCCAATCCTGTACTTTGGTAAAAATACACACTGTAAATACTGTGTCACAGTAAAAGTCCTGCAGTGAAATTGTTCCTCAGTAAAAGTCTGTATAGTATAATCAGTAAAATGTAGTTAAAGTATTTCCACAGTGAAATGTCCCCTGTGCCTGTTGTACTTTTATATATTCTATCAGCCTCAGTTACCTGAACCAGAGCCAGCAGCAGTTTGGCGAAGTCTCCGGATGTGTCTCCCGCTACGTCTTTCTCCAAATCCTTCTTAAACGCTGCAGAGAGAAATAAAAGATGTAAACTATGAACTACGAAAAACATCTGTAAGGTAAATAAACCTAAATATCAGCCAGCGACTACCAGTTACCATGATATATATATAACCTTTTCTACCTTGATAAAGTGACGAAAAACTTAACAATAAAAGAAAACAATAAATATATTTTTCGTTAATCCAGCAAATGAAATACTTGAATCAAATCAGATTTGAATTGATCACAATTCACAACTTATCGCATTACATATTATGTGAAACTATCCATTTCACATAATTCAATATGTAGGCAAGTTTTAAGTTCTTTGTAATGGATCGATTAAAAATGCATGTGACACCAGTGCTGCTCATTGATTCACAACATAATCATCAATGGCCTGATACAGCTGGAGATATTAAAGGGACAGAAACGTCTAGACTAATCCCTTTGGTCTCACTGAACTCATCATTATATTGGCTGCTTGTCGATGTTGACTAGTTAGTTGTTACGATCAGCGAGCTCAGGTCTTGTCCCTGCTTCAAATATTCCCCAGTAAATAATTGGAGTTTGGCTGACGATTTGTTGTTCCTCCTCAGCTTTAAGTTAAATTGTTATAGATCTATTGATTTCCGAACGTACTTTCTTTGTAAACCTTCTTGATCTCTGCCAGTTCTTCGTTGTTTCTGGAGCAGACGATCTCAATGAGCGTCTCCTCATCTGTTCCCAGCCCCTGGAGACAAATACCAGCAGGTAAGACTCCTCATTTTACACATTAACAATACTATTATGTAAAAGGTAATTCTGTCAGAGCCATTGGTCTGACAGAATTGGTCAAAGACACTTTTCAACCATAAAGAGGGTACACCACGTCCTATTAATCTCAGCTAGTCCTGCTTTATACGTCTGCCAATCTTTCTAACATAGCCAGGAGCTTATTCAGGTATTAACAGTGACTGATGTAATAAATTACATTATTAATCCTGAAGCATCAATGTTAGAGCAGCATGTTCCTGTTGGCAGTCTCAACTACTTTATATAAAGGCAGCTGCTTCAGTCGAGGGGTTCCCAACCTAGGGGTTGGGGCCCTCCAGAGGGCCACCAGATAAACCTGAGGGGTTGTCAGTGGTTTAATGGGAGAGAAGAAGAAACTATAGTTCTGACACACAAATCTGTTTCACATTTTGGACATTTCTTTAATTTTAATATTTTGTGGAATATTTAATAATATTTGACGTCTTTGGGCCTCAAACTGTTTTTGAAATGAAATCATGAGAGAAGTTTAGAGTTTAAACGTCTCTTTGGTTGAACTGTTACCAACTCATAGACATCTGAAACAAGACAAGGAGAACAAGTACCTCAAAACTGTACTTTGGTGAAGTACTTGAGTAAATGTTCTTATATACTGGTGACTCTGACCTTCATGGAGGCTTTGAGCTCGGAGGCGTCGTACTGAGCGGTGCTCTTCATCAGACCCAACATCACAGCCTCCAGAGGGCCGGACAACGCCGCCTTCAGGGCAGTGATCAGATCCTGAAAAGGTTCAGAGGCACGCAAACCATTAATGAAATGTCAGAAACTAACAAGGCCTTGGAAACGATCATTTAAAGATGTACCAGCAGGGTAGTTATAAAAGGTCTTGCGATGATCATTACATGTTTACGAACCTTCTTGGCGAGTCGCTCATACTCGAAGGCGATCTCTCTCCGCTGCTCGTAGCTGCGTCTGGTCAGGATGTCGATGATGGTCTGTTCGTCTACGCCTGCAGCATTTAAGTTTTGTTTTTAGGTTCAACTGTTAAAGCTTTTCATTAACACAGTCAGAGGCCGTGAATTTATTCCAGAGCAGATAAAAAAAATATCTGGATGTTTTAAGCTCTTTATCTCTGCTGGACTGTTTCATTCATAATATCCACCATTAAGACAGTTCAACCCCTTTTCTTTATTCATCTAAACCCTGTTTGGGTCAGTCTGTGTTCATATTTAACCTGTGAACCTTTAATTATCAGCAGCTGTCTCTGTTTCTTTGTTTCAGCTTATTATGCTGAGGGACGTCCTGCTTTCACTGCAGCTCACACACAGGAAGCTGAGTCACAGCAGCTGGAAAATCCTGCCACTCTCCACACAAACACAGAGTCGGACCTGCGCAATCTGCCTCACAGGTTCAATTCCCTCACTGCTGTAGTGGTTTTAGTGGCATCTGCAGATGAATTCCACCAACTTTAGTCAGTTTCCAATGTGACCAGAAAACATGCTGTTGTGGTTTGAACAGCTCATACATGGACCGAAGCCAGGCAGTCATCTGATATCTGACTGTAACTGGATGAGATCAGACTTCTGGCTGGTTATTCTCTGCTGAGAGAAACACAGAACGACACCACCACATGAAAAAGGAAAAGTCTAATGTTCGGCTCACCCTGCAGGAAAGGGAAAGCATCTGTAGGTCATCTAAAGGGTTCATCCTCTGGAGAGCAGGGATGTTAGGTGTCATGGCGATTGTGACCAGAAGTTGTTGAGATATCTGATTCTGGACCAAAGTGGACCTTCTCTGAATGGACTGATTGACTAATATCAGCATTTTGCATATGTCATGTAAACCTCCGTCTGGGGCTCCCGTGCACTCAGTTATTAGTTGTGATGGACAGATCACAGCTGCTGCACCCTCTCACCTTTAGTCTTGATGGCCGTCTCGATCCTGGCGGCGTCTTTGTCCGGGTCGAAGTCTCGTACCGGCACCACGGTGGGGAATGTGGGCTCCACTTCCTGCAGAGGACAGAAGGAGACATGTTAGCTCCGTCTGCTGCCACTCAGACACAACATGAGGAGACAGTACGGTGGCCTCTGTGGACAAAATACATGTACAAAATCTAAAGGAGCGAGATTAAGATAGAGAAACATGCAAATATCAAAATCCAAAGGGGTGACTTACTGCTAATATTTGCTGTGTTCATGTTTTGCTTCCTATAAAGATAAACTTGAAAATATTTGGATGTTTCCTTTAAACAAAAGATACAGAGAGACTCAGAGTTTTCTGCTGCATGAAGAAACCTTCTGAAACAGCTCTTTGTCCTCCGTCAACACTACGACAAGCAGCTATCAACATCTCCCATTTGTTCAGCGATTCATTTAGATAATATGATATGTAGATAAATCCAGTCTGATCGGCTCGGATTTATTTAGGTGTTTTCAGAGGTTCAGACATGATCTGCTTCTGCTCTTCTATCAGTGCTGAATGAATCATTGATCAGTCATCCGTCGCCCTGGTCTTCAGTTTATCAGGTGAACCCTGGGTGGAGAACAAACCTTCACCTGCTTTATGACAGCAGTAAAACACTATAGAGCCTCGACACTATGGATCCTCTGAGCTTCAGGCAGTAAAGATGTGAGAATCTGTACGTTTTATAATCTGAAGGAGATTAAAACGAGTTTCCTGTGTGATGTGAGCAGGTGACTCACCGCTCCGTACGACAGCGTCAGTTGACCCAGGAACTCAGACACCAGCGCCATGTTGAATCCACCTGCAGAGAGTCAACACACAGAGTCAATACGCCAACTTTTCCACTCTCGACTCATTAATGAATCGTTTGGTCTGTAAAACACAACAAAACTAAGTTTTGCTTTAAAAGTGACTCAAAAGATTAATTAACGATCAAATTATTTGCCAATTAATTTTCCATCAAAGGACAAGTTTATTAATCGACTAATCATTGCAGCTCTAATTCCATTCAAGGATTCAAGGGATTTCATGAATTCAAGGAATTTATTGTCAAGATCCCAGCCTCCATCATATCTTCACTTTTTCAATATTCAAACTTTTCGGTTCAGGCCAAGTGTAAAAACGTTTTAGCGACATTCCTTCTTTTTATTAACAGATTGTGTTTCCACTCAGGTTTTTTATGTAGAAATTAAAAATCTTCCTCCTCATCCTCCTCCTCGTCCTCCTCCTGCCAGTGCAAATTTGGTTTCCTTCTATTATATATATATATATTTATTAAAAATGGACGAGCAAACAATCGTCTGTTAACACTTCGTTCCAAAATCCAGCAGGCTGCAAACGCTTCAGAGCGAGAGCTCAGACACATGTGTTTGATTTATTGACCTGGACATGCCAACGGGTGTGTCGGTGGGCGAGGCTGCAGATAAGGGAAATGGATCACAAAGCAAACAGATCTGAAGACGTGTAAAGCCTTTAACGTAACACACACACACACACACACACACACACACACTGATATGACTCAGTGAAATTAAACAGTACTGCTGTGAAGTGTTTTTTTCTAACCCACAAACAGTGAAGTTATCCTGCTTTAATGCATTTGAAAGAACTGGAAAGCTCTCTCGACCTTTGACCTTCTTACAACATGAACAGGAAGTGTGTGAAGGTCAGTGTTTCATCACCGAGCAACAGCTGAGTTTCAGTCCAACAGGGAGAATTGTTCTGGTGTTTGTTTGGCTTTAAAGGAGAATTTAGATTTGTAATTGCAGGAAAATCACACATGGAACCAGCAACGTTAGTGATGGCTCCGTCCCACAGGGGCTATAATAATAATAATATGATTAATAATAATGTTTGGAGTCAAAATGTCTGCTGGGAAAAGGTCCATTCAACTTTAGTTTCATTCCACATTTTCCCCTCCCGGTCCTCATTCCTTCATCCCCAGTTTTCAAACTAAAATCCAGCATCTTTGGTTAACGGATCTTATTTTGAAGGTTTAGAGGAGGCCTAAGCTTTGGTTCAGAATGGTAAATGCTACTTCTGCTGCTATAAATGTAAATGTTAATTAAAAGTTTTGCAAGTGTTTGGTTACAAGCAGCTAACAAAATAGGAGTCGTCTCCATCCAGCTGATTTCAAAATAAAAGCCCTCAGTCAGTGGTGAGACAAGGAGCTAGTTGAATCATTGTTCTGATTGCTGCATGTTTATAACTAGATTTCATTTATCAACTTAACACCATGTGATTGTTGTCTTTAATGTATTTTCCAAGGACCTCCAGGACCAGCAGCAGCTGCTGAAGAAATAAAGAAAAGAAGAAATAAACTCTCTGTAGAGACGAGGGCAGCACTCCATCACCTCGCTGTGATCCTCCCTCACATGAACATGATACTCGCCGTGTGTGTGGTAATTACAGGCGAGCAGAGGGCAGAGTGGGGCTGCAGGGACGACTTTAGCTTTTAATAGATTCTGAATGACTTGTTCCACAGATGTTTTCTTGCAGTGAAAGTAGCATAAAAGCACAGCTGAAATCAGTGTGTTGTTCATGTTTTCTTACCTTCAGAGAAGCAGCAGCAGTGAGGCAGCAGCAGCAGCAGCAGCTCCGTTATGATCCAGCACAGGACAGGGTGTGGTGTTTAAATACCAACACACACACACACACACACACACACACACACACACACACACACCCCTCTGCCTGGATGACTCAGTGGACGAGACTTTTACACATCGGACTGAACACATGGACATAAATTCCTCACCGAGGCTCAGATTGCCTCGCCTACTTTCTGCATTATTGCAAGGCAATACTGATTTCTGATTGGTTGGCAGGTGTCCATTAAAGCAATATACAGGGACGTCTGAAACAGTTGTTTCCTAAATCAGAGCTCAAGATAAAATAAACTGTCTCCATAGCAACAGTACTGATACTTCACACTGCATTTAAGTGGTAACTAAAGATTAGGTGTGCTGATTGTTGCGTTCGTAAGATACTACATTGATATCAGTATAAACCCCCCCCCCCCCCCCCCCCCATCTTAGATTTTAGTTGTTGGACATCATGTTGTCCATCTAAATATCAATATATCTTAACATTATTTAGTTGAACATGTTTTGCAGTTTAAGGTTATCATGGTCAATCTGAGACTCTGCAGGGAAGTGCCAGCAGGAGGAGCAAACATCCAAGAGTATCTTCGTAAGTCGATGATCACAGAAAAAAATAACAAAAACCGCTCTGTTTGAAGTGACAATTAGGCGTGAGGTCTCCTGTCTTTTAGGTTAATAAACCACTTTTTAGGTTATAGTTTTGCTAACTGATCCAAAAAGTGATGAGACGATCTGATGCGAGCCGACGAGGACTCACATCAGGCACAAAACACCCTGTGACTGTGATTCTCCATGTCCTAAAGTCATTCTGCTTTTCCATATTGTAATTTTGATCACTTCTGTGCACATGACATCTTATTTCCTGTCTGTTTGCCCTCTGCGGCTCTTTTCTTCCCCTTTAAAGGTTGTTTTGGGGAGTTTTTTCTTTGTTAATCGAGGATCTGAGGACGGAGGGTGTCGTCTTCTTTACAGATCGTAAAGCTTCTTGAGGTGATTGTGGGCTACAGTATATGAATCAAATTTACCTGACTTGGCTATTGGACATATTAAAATTCTGACTATGATGGGGTTGGACTGGATTTCATGAATAAAGTCTGAACATTAAGTCCTTCCTCAGTTCTCAGTTACTACTAACTACTTTTTAAAATAGCACTTTTCTAACTCGGGTTATTAAAACTTAAGAAATGTCTCAGCTAGTAAAGACTTTACTGATGTGTAAATTGGTTGCTAGGAAACATCTGTAGCGCTGTCCAATCAGGAGTGATCAAATATGTAAACAGGAAGTCACTGTAGCATCACAAGTAAGCCTAACTTCCAAAAACGACAGTTTTAGAGGCTAAAAGATAAATCTTTGTAAATGTATGAGTTAGTTTTATTTCTGTCTGCATACATGAAGAAATCTGTGTTTCAGTGTCCGAGTTTTAAATATCTGATTATGCTAAGCTATTACTAATTTACTAATTTCAAATGTATTTATCAAAACGTTTCATAATTTGAGGTCTGTTGTGTTATTTTAGTGAAATGCGATTTGAAACCTTCCAGACTGAATCATTATACAACATTTATCCAGTTTCAGACATGTTGACCGTCCTCCACATTACCTCAGTTCAGCTACACGACAGTTACACCTGGCAGATAACTAGTAGGTGTAAATATTTAGTAACAACTAATCTCCAACAACTAGTTTGTGAGGAGCAACGGTCACTGTCCTGTGGTGACCCTGACCTCCCACCCCCCTCAGTGAGGTCACTTCCTGCAGTGATTCACCTGCAGCCTCACCTGAGGCTCTGGCTGGAACAGAGGGTGGGGCTTGTTCACCTAAAATTTCTGTAACTTAATGACCATGATCAGATCCATAAAACCCCACCTGCATCACCCCCCACCCCCCTCCCACTTTATGACTCACTGTCTAGATAATTATTAGCAGAACTGTTGAACAGTAACACTAACAGAAACACCATCATACAGTCCACCATCTCCTCCCAGTGATCCCACCGTTTTAAACCTCTTTAAGTAGCTTTAAAGGTAGAGAGAAATGACTGATTGCTGTGTTACTGTGAGACAAGAAACAGACAAAGATCTATTGAATCTTAAATATTCTGAGTCTGTTCATCTGAGGGTGAGGCGGTAAATACTCGCTAGTAGAACTGTTGATGAACTTCAGTACAATCTTTGGATCAGAACAAAACAGGAAGTCAGGGCTGTCACAATGTGATTCAACCTTTGGCAGAGTTTCAGAGACACACTGCTCAGTGTTAAAGCTACTGGTGGAGGATCAGCCCAACAACTTTTATAGAGAAATTATGTTGGAAAGAGTTTGTGTGTCTGTGCAATTATATGTGGAGAAGGGAGAAATGTCACCACTAATTATTTCATAGATCACATGATTGCGTCCACAGAAAGTTCACTCCTGTGAAAAACAGTCTCATATCAGATCAGTGAAAGGCAACACACACGAGCTACGTTCGAGAACGCATCAAATCACATCCAGCCATCGTTTCCTATGTAATCCTGCACATCGGTGCATCTTTACGCCATTACAGGTTGACCTCCATCGACGTGTCAGGATACGCCTCAAAGGCAGAGTGAAAAGCCAACCGTCATAGAGAGGGGGGAGATTCAGCGAATTATACAAATGGGGATAATGAGGCGCACATTTTCGGGGACGTAAAGTGGACACGATTTCTGGATTTCCAGTTTCAAAGTTACACAAATTTTTTTAACGTAGATCCCAATTCTCATGCCAGAAAGTTGAGGGTCGAGTGGGTTTTCAGACACTGTTCAAACATTTAACAAGCACTTTGTTTGAAGCATACCGACATCTTTACTGGTGAACAAGATGGCAAGATACTTGAACTCCTTTACTCGAGGCAGCAACACACTCCCAACCTTAAAGGGGCGATCCACTGTTTTCCAGCAGAGTACCATCACCTCAGACTTTAAGATGCTGAACCTCATCCTGACTACTTCACATTTGGCTGCAAACTGGCAGACAGCATCTAAAAAAAGGCACAGACGCAATCCGGATGTTACAAATCCGGACACTTAACAACTCGTTTCCTTCAGAAGATACAAACAAGCTCTGATTGAAGTTGGAATAAGTCAGCTCATAGTGACTGCTCCAGTACACCCAGAAAATGTCCCGGGGCACATGGCTGTAAGCTTTCCTCAAGACTACAAAGCACATGTAGTCTGGAAGGTCAACCCCCCCGACCCCTCCACTCCTCTCTGCGAGGACTGTAGTTATGGAAAAAATATAAATAAAGGTGAATAAGAGGTGAATCTGGCAACAATCAGCTGATGTGAATCCAGGCTGCAGAGTCAGAAACAGAATGAACCTCTGGCTGTTTGGCTCTGATCAGCTGGACATTCTTTCCTCTGTTATATAACACAAAACTCTTCCACTTAAAGAGGAAACTCCTGGACAGAAACTGTTAATGGTGAGCGGAAAACTCTATTGTTTTCTCCTCTGTTGTTTTTTCTACAAGCAGCAAGACCTGACAATGGACTGTACAGCTGACTTTAGGAAGATATCTTCAGGAATAAAAGCTGACAGAATACACTGGACATTCCTCATCCTCAAACACACAGACACACACACACACACACACACACACACGCACACAGACACACACAAACACACACACACACACACACACACACACACAGACACACACACACACACACACACACACAGACACACACACACACACACACACACAGACACACGCACACAGACACACACAAACACACACACACACACACACACACACACACACACACACACACACACACACACACAGACACACACACACACAGCAGCAGTGTATCACAGTCAGTGGCGGCGGTCTCTCTCAGGGAGGCGGTCTGACAGCGCTCCTGCTGAGAGGTGAAGAGGTTTATGAAGCGGTTTAATCCAGAGGAATATGAGCTGGACTTCATGAACACACACCAGCAGCCTGTGTCACCATGGTAACACATCGAGAGCTGTACTTCAGAGAAACGTGAGGGAAGTGCTGATAAAAAATCAGGAGAGAGTTTCAGTGAAGAGACTTGTTTTGGTGTGACGTAACACCTTTTAAAAACAGGAAGTGGAGGCGGGACATAAGACCGGAGGTGAGAATGTGAGCAGAAAGTCAAAAAGACCAAACTAAAGATCATCCAGCTGATTTTGGCTTCAGGGCAGAGACACTCAAAGAGGAAATTCAGAGAAAGAGTCAAAATAGCACAACAAAAAAAAAGATTGTTTCTGTTGGTATGTGATTTATCTTCTTCTTCTGTGGTGGTTTATTAGCTCCACCTGCTGTTGTCCATCAGCCAGTGAACTCAGGAGGAGAGGAGGAAACGAGACATTTAGATGAAAACTGGGCTGAAGCTCGTGTCAGAGACGCATCGCTCAGGCCCAGAGGTCGGGCCCAGGTCTGCTGTTGGTTACCATGGAAACACAGACAGTCACAATCAGAAACACGAGTGTGTTTATTATAACGAGTTGATCTGGGAACAGATGTAAAATAAAACCATCTGTTGTTTATGTGAGTCCGTCTTCTTCTCTTTCTTCTTTTCTCTGTCATGACCCCCCCCCCCCCCCCCCTCTTTTTTGTGTAGCTTTATCTGATGTTGCTCATCTGTTTGGAGATATCCTTTGTTGAAGAGATATTTGCACATTATGTCTTTTGTACGTCAGTTTGTACATAAACACACTTTGGTTCTCACTTCCAAAGTTCATTTTGTAGTTTTGTTATTCATTCATTGTTTCCTGTTTTATTTTGTAGTAGTGTCCTCTCCTCTCATTTCTCTTCCTTTACTTCCAGCCTTTGTGATTGTCTTCACCTGATCTTTATGAACCTCACCTGTCTCCCCTCATCAGTTCCTCTCCTTGTACCAGCCATAGACATATATACATTATATATATGTATGTATATTATGTCTATGGTACCAGCCCTGATGCTTTGTTGGTTTTTTCTTTCACTCTTTATTTCATTTTTTTTCATTTCATTTCTTACTACTTACCACTGGAAGGCTGCAGGGAGGAAAAATAGGTTTTTGTCTGATGAACTTAATCAGCAACTTTTATAAATGTCCAACTTTGAATCCCAGAAAATACTGAGAATGGGGTTTAAGAAAATTGGTCTGCCTCCATATTTGTATGAACAGAAAACAAAATTGATTGATGGATGGATGATTTGAGGGCACTTGAGAGTTTTGGGACACAAAAAGTTCACGGGACAGGAGAGTGTGAGAAACCTGGTCTGAAGTGTTCTCAGGTCTGTGATCTGGCTCAGGTAGCTGGAGCACCTGAGCTCAAATCCTCTGTTTTGCTGATGCTGGACTTAACCTCCTTAGCAGCTAATCCTCCTCAGGGCCACATTAACAGCTTTAACCTGGAGCCGCCGCAATATGCTCCCAGCTACCAGGCTGCGTATACGTGTCCCACAACCTGGTTTACAGAGGAAAACAGATGCCAAACTACTGCTGCGTGTTAGAAAACACATCACATCAGAGAGTGTGAGCCACAAGCAAATACATAGTTCTGTAGTATCAAAAGAGGAGCAGCTGTCAGAACTCAGACACACAATGTGGATCATTTAAAGAATTAAGGAACTTGTAAAAAAAAAGATTAACTTAAAGGCTCTTCTCAGTTTGAGTCTTGATCAATATAAAACACTAAAACTGTTCGACTGTATGATCTGCAGCAGGAAGGAGATATAACAGCAAACCTTAAACAAAAAGATCATTCAAATCTTACAACCAGTGTTCTGCTATATATCTCTGGTTCTGCTGCAAGACTTTTACCATCTATTGTGAGTCTGACAGTTCGGTTAGTGGTGAAATGTAACAAAGTACATTTACTGAAGTACTGTACAAAAGTACACATTTGAGGTACTTTTTTCTCCTTCTACAGCTTTAGTTACTTTACAGATTCTGATTTTTGTACCAAACACATGAAGAGTTTCTAAAACCTGAAGTTTTATTCTAAATGAAACTCCAGCTTTCAATGCAGGGGTATTTTTACAGTGTGGTATTAGTACTTTTACTGAGGATCTGATACTTCCTCCACCTCTGGTTATAGGACTGAAATCTAAATCTGTGGAGTCCTGTTTTAAGGTGTTGAGCCAAGGAACCAGCACATTGTTCTCAAAATGCCCCAAAAAACAAAAATGAAATGAAGAAATGAGGTTTCCTGCTGCTTTCTGTCTGTTGTGAATTACTCTGAATCGCCTTGTCGGTCCACAGTCACACCATCTGGACTGAAGCTTCAATCCAATTTCACCATTAAAACAACACCCAAACAACTGCTGCTCAGTCCGGCTGCTGGTCCCTCTGCAGGACCAGGTACCAGGTAGTGATCTAATTGATTCTTTATTTATATTCTTCATTTACGCTGTGTGTTTGTGCATGTTTTTATTCTGTGTGACACACGGCAAAAACAAACTTTGTTGTCCATCACTTTGCGACGGACAATATTGTTGTCTGATTTGGATTCTGATGAGACGGCTTTGAACTAAATATTCATCCTAAGTTCAGTTAACACAAAGAAGAGGAAACTGAAAAGGATTTCCAGCGTACAGACGATGTGCAATTGGTGAAACTAAACTAAAAGCTGTGCAAAGCTGCCGAGTTGAGTTAACTCTGGGTTTCTAACTACAAGCATCACTTTCACAGTAAACAAACCCAGTTCAGTCAATGATAACATGAAGAATATTGATTCATTCAGCTTTAAATGTTTGTGTCGTGTACATGAGTTCTATGAAAGGGTGACTGAAATGTCAGAGCGGTTGTTCATGTTTATCTTCATGTAACTGACACACAGGACTACTTTTGTTTAATCAGTTTTATTTTTTATATATATATATATAATATAATATATATATTGTTTTAATGTCTTTCTATGCCTCATGTAAAACACTCCAAATAAACCTGCCTTTCCTACAGAGAAACAGATAATAAAACAACATCTCAAATCTGCTTGTCTGGAGAAACTGATGTTCTTTGTCTCATCTGAGGATTTCTCTAAACGTCAAAGTGTTCCTGTGGATCCTCCGTCGTTTCTCTCGTCTCATGAACCCGCTGTGGTTTTGTTCCTCAGCAGGTTCAGTCTGAGGACCTTCAGCGGTTCAGTTGTGCTGAGGTTCCCTCCATGTTTCAGCTTTTGGGAGTCTATTCTGAGCCCCCCCCCCATCCTGTCTCGCTCTGCCCTTCAGTCCCTCAGTAATCCTGTTAGTGAGTTCCTTTGTAATCCTCCCATAGTGATCTGGTCCCTCCAGGTCTTCACAGCTTCTTCACTGCAGCTCTGTGGGATGCTGCTGGACCCTGACTGAATAGCTCGGGTAGGACTGGAGACCCCAACAGGTAGACCACACCCACCTACACCTCTGCACTACATCCCACAATACACCTTCCTGGATTAGTTGTTAGTTGGTTGTTTCACTGCATTTTGTTTGTTTAATTTGAAATGTGCAGTTTGTGGTTTGATTTTTGGATTTCTTCCAGAAACAAATGAAAGCATGAATAATAACTGGTGATGTGATTTGTTATGTGTTTTAGTTCAAATGTGGTTTGATGACTTTGAAAAATGGGCCACCCAGAGGGTGTGGCAGAGCTGGAGGGGTTCAATTAAAAATATGACAAACAATATTCCAGTGACAGAAATGATCCCCTGACCCGGAGATGCCGTGCTGTCACAGTCTCATCAGCCTGGCATTAGTATCTGTATCAGTATAAGAGTTTACTTATTGTTCTAACTGTGGCTTTACAGCCAACAGTCAATAAAACACTGAAAACTTAAAGGTTTTGGTATTACACAGGTCACCTGCAGCAACAGTTACCAAAGTAACTTCAGTTATAGGAAACCGGTTTGTTTCTTTAACAAAATGTTAATTTAACTTTGAGCTACAAGAAGCCAAACATGTTTGAACCAACAACAACCTGGATCATGTTGGCTGTACGCATGCCAGACTGATGGCAAGCTTTTCTTCCCGTTTAAGAGGCAACTTTAAGAGTTTGTCCTCATCAGATTCAAGGCTTTAAAGACAGATAGTGTTGTATTCTGCACACTGCCCAAAGACCTTGTTCATGGTGTTGGGACCGGCCCAGAGGCCAGCTAACTGAGTTCAATCAGAGCTCACAGACCCGAAATCCAATCACATCTGGCACCATATACAGCCCTAACACTAAAAGACAGGTCGGTGCTGCAGAGGGACCGGCTGGTTAACCAACGGGTTACCTGCTGGAGGACTGGCCTACTGACTGACCAGTTTCCCAACTTGTTAGCTGGTTAATCTGACTAACTGGCTGATTATCAACCACCGACCTGGTTAACTGGCTGGTTGTCTGTTTTCTGTTCACCTGGCTTACGGCTGATTTTGAGGATTAGACGACTAATTTCTGGCTAATTACCTGATAAACTAACTGGGTAATCATTAACTACTGAACTGGTTAGCTGAATAATGGGTTAACTGCCTGAATTTCTTTCTGATTAACTGTCTGACTGGTTAAAGGTGAAATATGTAACTTTTCCTCATTTCAATGTCGATCAGACCATCATTATCTATATGTTCTTAAGTTGTGTAAAGTCACATTTTTTACAATATTTTTTAGCTCTGGTAGTTTTTTATATATATTTTAAGCGGATGAAAGATTTTAATCATCGTACTTCTGGATCTGAAGTTATCAGAGAAACAAGCTGAACTAACGTTAGCGGCAGCTCGGCTCGCAGCCCCTCCGAGACATCCTGCGTCCGCCAAACAGCGTCGGAGAAACATTGATTTTTAAACGTCAAACTGTTTCATTCAGTGTTTTCACTGGTTTTTAATCACCGGGTTTGTTTTGGAGAGGAGGAGGAGGAGGAGGAGCGATTAAAACCTCCGGAACGATAAACAACTCCCATGAGCCCTCACTACTTCAGGTTGCCACTAAACTCTGTCTTTTGTTATTTATTTGATTGAGAGAAAATGACATATTGTGCTTTTAACCATTGACTGGCTAAACTGGCAGATTCTGGGACTGGACAACTAACTAACTGACTAACTGGTCGACTCTGAAACTGGCTAAATTGGTATCAAACTAACTGGAAAGTGAAAGTGACGAACTGGACACCAGTTTTAATGGATGTGTGGATGTCCAGTAGCACAGTGACGCTGCTGTTTCCTGCTGCCAGACCTCCTGCGGCGGATTAGGGTCAAGATCAGTCAGCTGTAATTGAGGCCGACACTCAGCCAGACATGATCCAAACAGCGTTAAGCACCGCACAGAGAGAAACGGGGCAGTTGTAAACTCAATGGAAATAGGGCTACTTATTTTTGTTTTTCATTTGTTTTTAAATCCAAGAACTTATCATTTTTCTTTTGGTTATTAACCTTGTCAACTCTACTGGGGCCTTTTTACACGCTCAGGTTGTTTGTTCAAACACAGGATTTTAGTTTAAATTCACAACATACTGTACACACTCACTACGAAGACATCGTTTGCCACATTTATATCCATTTATCAATATGTTATATTTTCATTTGATGCAGTGGTGCAGCCAGAAATAACATGTCTTTTCAATATTCAATTCCGTGGCAAAACTCTCACCACACGGCCCATTAGTAGGCGAGCTGTACTGGAGCTTTCAGTCTTTTCACAAGGTCTTCAGCAGCAGGTGGACTTTGCTCAGTGGTCGTTGAGTTGAGGCTGTTCAGATATTTGAAGGACTCCTTGAGAAAGTGACCAGTGGCCTCTGTGGCGACGGTTTTCCGTGCAGTAACCGTCTCTGTGTGTTTGTTCTTGGAGGATGTTGAGCTGGGTGGTCAAAGTCGTTCCCCAGCTGCCCGAGCCCCCGCCCAAAAAAGCTGACGAGCAGAAGAAGGATGAACCAGCCGCTGCCCCGCCGGCCCCTGCAGCAGCCCCGCCCCCTGTGGCTGCCCCACCCCCTGTCACTGTAAGCCCCGCCTCTCCCTGTTCACGGTTTTACTGCTGTTTTTACACATCAAACCCTTCTCTTAGTCCCTTAGTCTCTTAAATGAAAAAATTCTAGCATCTGCCACAGTGTCTGTTTTGATATTACCACTGGAGGGCGCCACAGTTAAATAAAGTAGGTGTTTGTATGTTTTCATTGACAAATTGATCTTATATGCAAAGATTCAGTGTCAGAATTTTAAACTCCTATGCACAGTATTGACTTTAATGACTTTGAATATATACATTCAAACCGTAGTTGTGTGCAATGTACAGTATGTGTGTAATATATGTGTTTTACTTAGATAAACAAATCCATAAAGATGTATTTAATTATATTTGTATAAGATGACATCGTTCTGTGTTTTCAACAGGAGAAGAAAGTGACATTTCAAGATGAGTGCAAAAATGAAGGTAAGATCGTTCAAAGAGTGAACATTACACGCTCCAGTTTGGTTCTGTTCTTCACACTAAACACATTTCTGTTATTATCTACAGCTCCAAAAGCTGTCAAACCCCAGCAGGAGGCACAGGCAGCAGAGGGGAACGGGTGAGTTATACTCACACCCACGACGCTCATACAAGATATGACGAGAACCAAAGTTATCGAAGTTAACTAAAGAAAAAAACTTGTCAAACCTGATGTTTATGTGGAACATGCTACTGTAGAGCCAGATTCATGGAGGACCAGGTGTTTGGCATTTTGTGGTCACTTTATTGTATCATCGCTTGCAAATGGTTGGTGTCTTCTCCTGTTTTGTATTTTTGTGTATTTTAAAGTCTCATGTAGGCTTCACAAATTAAATTAGACTACAAATGCTGTGGTGTGGTTAGTGCATGATATATATACGTGTCCCTATACAAATTAAAAATAAACCAAAATAGTTTGCTATTGGTCCACGGCGCAAATTTGCATATCACATCTGGTTGCAGCAGTTGTATTGATGATTGATTAATTAATTCATTGCAGTTTGAAATTTCACAGTTATACATGCTGGTCTGACCCTGAAAAGCTTTATAAGCCATAAGAACAGTAATATACGCATGTCAACATGAATGTTTCGATGGTTTTGTTTTGTCACAATAGCCAAATGAAATGATTAAAACATGTTTATGTAATAAAGGTGCTTCATTGGGTTACTTTGAAACTGTTGTGCAATTTGGTTTTTGTTCATTTTAACATTTTAATTTAAATTTGGATGCCTTGATTTCAATATCAGCTTGGTTTTACTTTAATTAACACGTTTGGATTCATTTTGTGTTTCCATGTAGCGTCAGTTCAAACTGAACCGTGAGTGAACTAAAAGGTTGAAACTCTTTATGTTCTCAGTCCAGCTCCCGGCTCTCAGCCCGGCGTGTTGATGTGGATCAGCGGCGCTCTGCCTCAGCCTGCAGTCTCGCCAAAGCTGAGCCGAGCCAACTCCACCACCAAGGTGAGGATCAGATACTGACCCGGGATCAGATATCTTCTGACTTCAGGTCACCTGTATGCCCTGATGATATTTTCCATGTCTTCTGTTCACAGGAAGAAAATGCAACAACCAGGTAAATACAGCGTGTGTCTGTGTGTGTGTGTGTGTGTGTGTTCCTGGTTGAACATTCACTATAAATGGTGTGTTAGAGTGAAAATAGTTTGCTGAAGTTCCCTCTGTGTTCTTTCTTCTCCGTGGACGACAGTAATCCTGATGACGAGTGAGTAATCATGACAGGAAACACTAAATGCCAAATAGTGAACTGCTTTATAAACCATTCAACAAGCAAAATGCCAAAAACTGAGCTGCTTTATAAACGCATTGAGGCAGGATGCCAAATAGTGAGCTGCTTTAAGAACCCATCAGCAGAAAGATTGCCAAATACTGAGCTGCTCTGCTGCTCTGCAGTGTCCTCTAGTGTTCAGCAGCTGCCTGACAAAGACATCGGCTCATTCAGTTGTTCTGTTTCTTGCCACAGAAAAGGGGTGATAGCGTGGATCGCTCAGGGTTTGGAGAAAGTTGTTCCTCAGCCTGATGTGAAGAGCAGAGAGTCTCCACCAGCTGAGCAGCCCACAGAGGTACACCAGAAGCTTCTACAGGACGTCCTGCACTAGATAACATTGATAAATGCACTGAGACCTGCCCTACTTCCTGCCAGCTTCTGTTCCACTTTTCTGTCCTTACACCTCCGACAACAGCTGAATGATACTGAAGTTATTTGTAAATTGGGAATAAGCCTAAAAATTCTGGCCTTAAATCATTTTCAGGATGAACCAAAATAATTTAAGTAACGTTAAATCCTGAAACCAAACTTAACTAATTTCAGTGTTACTTAACAAAAAACATAAAGATGAAAGATTAAGTTCTTTAGAACAGTAATAAAAGGAGTACTCAAGCAATTTATTAGCAAAAAACACTGGGCTCTTCATTTCCCATGATGCAACTTACCTGTTGAGCTGTGTGCTATGCAGGCTTTCTGTTATAGATTTGCAGTCTCCTTTGTACATAACCATGACGAGTAAACTGAACTGGATGTGTAACATCAGTGCACTGCTCCTTTAATGACCCCGTCTGCCGGTCACGTGACCTGCTGTCTTTGTTTCTCCTCAGGTGCGTCCAGCAGCAGCTGCACCAGGTGAGAACACACCTGAATACACCTACAGACCAAGAGTCAGAGATTCAGGCTGATCTTTGAATGAATCGTTGGTTTGTTTCAGCTGCGAAGCCTCAGGTGGCGACTGTGGAGCAGGTGGAGGCGGCCCGGGAGGAAAGAACCGACAGCAAACCTCCCCCACCCAGGTCTGTCCAACACTTTATAATACAGCCTGTGGTTTACAGTGTAATGTTTGAATCAGATACCAATACAATCCTTCCCGGTTCCTTCTGGTGCTTCGTGGAAGGAAACTAGACTGTGGCGAACAACGAGTGATATATAACAGATAAACACCGACTTTGTACTTGGACTGAAGTAAAGGATCTGAGTTCTTCTTCCACCTCTGTCTGCTGAACATAAGGGACAAGATTTAAGACTTTAAGAGTTATTAAAGGAACCTGCAGGCAGCCTGGAGTTTCACAGAGGCTGATATTCAGTATCTTTATTAGAATCGCTATATAATAGATGTTTCTTCATATCAGGGAGCAGAAAGCCTCTAAAACAGTATTCAGACTTCATGGGACACAGAGAGCCTTCAGGTTTTCAGATCAGCTAGCTGTTAGTACATTAGTGCATTAGTATGGTCACGTTGATTTAATTTAAGACCTGGTACGTTGAACATGTCAGTACTGTAAATATACACTCATCTCCCTCCAAGAAGGAAGACTGGTGAGCAGGTACGCTGCAGACCTGGACACTCCCAAACCTAAAGGTGTCCTGCACACAGAGAATAGAGGCTGACTCCTCATAACAAGGAGACATAATCAATAATCTATAGTAATTATCCACTGTATGGACATCTTCTCTATATGTGTTCTTTTATTCAGAGATAGAGAGACTTTGGTGGACTTTACCAGATTGTATTCTGTAGAAAAAGAGACGCAGAGGAACAAAGAGGGACGGACATGTGGATGTTTTCAATGTCTGATCCAAATCCATGTGTGATATTTGATCTTGTGTGTGTGTGTGTGTGTGTGTGTGTGTGTGACAGGATGATAGACTGGATAAAACAGGGAATAGAGAAAGTGGTTCCTCAGCCGGAGAGTCACGTTCGCTCCAAGTCAGAAGTAAACGAGAGGACCGAAGCTCCCGCTTCAACCAAAGGTACCTTCAGCTCGAACCATCGCTGCAGATGTGTTGAACTCAGCGATGGTTCTGAAACAGGTCACGTTGTGGTGCGAGAGAATAAATATCGCTCAGTGCCTCCTGCTTCTTTAAACAGCAGAGGCTCCGGCACCAGAACCTGCTCCAGCTCCAAAACCAGCTCCGGCACCAGAACCTGCTCCAGCTCCAAAACCTGCTCCAGCTCCAAAACCTGCTCCAGCACCAGAACCTGCTCCAGACCCAAAACCAGCTGCTGACACCGAGAAGTAAGTTGTTGTGGATGTTTAACATTACGCACAAAGAGGGACATATTATGTTTTTTAAAAGGACCCCTGAGTGCCGGTTAAGATCGCGGGGTTCAGTACGATCATTTTATTTGAGATTAGACAGGAGCTCACTGAATGTGTTCATACTGGATAAAGTGCCTGTTCTCTTTTTCTTCGCAGGTCTCCTAAAGAAGCAGAGCAGCAGCCCAGGTAGGTGGAAACATGTTTATCCAACATTACAGCAGCGTTAGAGCTGCTTCAGCTGGAAATGAAACCCCACATTTACTGGATGATACCTGAACACTCTGGTTGAGCTCAGCCAGCGTAACATCGAAGATTTTGCATAGAAACAACTGTCGTTTTTGTTGTTGAGTGGTTAAGTTGATCTGGTGTCACCCCTCGTGTTGTGTCGACAGTATGGTGGGCTGGATCGTCAGTGAGATTGGCCGCATGTTGCCTCAGCCTGTACAGAAGCAGGTGAGTCGCTGCAGTATTTCATCTCTCATACATAGAAATCAGGACAACAGAGCATCACTGAATATGTCATTGCAATCTGTGTTCCCCTCATGCAGGACGCAGGCAGTGACGATGTGCAGAACAGTAAGTACAAGCTCTCCACAGCTCACACTAACACATGAACACTGGGATCTCCTGATATCTGGGTATTTTAGGGACTGATTCCACACAGCTGTTGGCAGCTGGCTTTTGTTAATATGTAGATAATAATACAGGTGAAATTCAGATGCTGCCGACATGACTTCTGGGTACACTTCACTCTTTGGACTGAAAATGTTTCGCCACGGATCAGCTCAGAGTTATTAACAGAGACATGAGCAATACAGTGACTGGCCTCCATATCAGATGGGGGTTTTACAACTTAAGATAAAAAAGGTTTTTACCACATTTTGTTCACTCCTCACCTTGCTGAAGTGATGTAGAAGTGTACTCCAGGGTGTGTCGGTACTCTGTGACATCACTGATGGGTGTGGCTACAGCGTAAAGAAACACATGCATTGATGAGTTGATTGATTGGTTGATGGGTTTTGCTAGCTGTGAACTGATTGGCAGGGGCTGGTGTCAGTGGTGAGGCGGACTCTAACCGGGCTGCTCTTCTCCTTCTGTTTCAGGGGGGAAAGGCGGCAAGAGCCCCTTAAAATAAAAGGAGAAGGAAGAGCGGGACAGAGTCGCTCACACTGACACTGACAGCAGCAGACACTGTTTACTGACTGAAGGACAGACAGACAGACAGACAGAGCAGTTGGTACACAGAGACACCGAACGCCAGTCCTGTAGAGGAGAAAAACTGCTCCAAGCAGCTGGGATTTATAATGAACTTTAAACTGAGAAAACTAAAGAATATGGAGTGAAACCAGATGTTTTTCTGTGAGATGTCTGTTCTGCACACATTTGAACATGTTTAGATCAGGAAGATGATTGTATAAGAGAGAAGTTAGTGTTCCCCAGTAGCTTTTCTCCTATTTTCCTAACGAAAATATGACGCGACAGCAGTGGTGGAATCTAACTAAGTACATTTACAAATTTGAGGCACTTGTTTACTTCCTCCTCCTCTTCCTCCTCATCTGTCTGGCAGCTTTAGTTCTTTAACAGTTTGTCCAGTGAAAACCTCATATCTCCACATGTTTTGATGGTGAATGTTTGTGATGAAGTGAAAATTCTCCTTCTGAAGCTCAATAAACTGTTTCAAACCCTCTTGGATCAGCTGAAAAAAGCATCGTCACAGAGCTGAAAACAGGCTGTTTTTCTGTTGAGTGTTTAGAGATACGAGGTTCTCACAGGACAGCGACGCTACAAACACATGATAAGTTTACTTTAAGTACATTTACTTCATGAAGCTGATTAAACTGACTTTTACTAAAGGAAGTAAAAGTCAGTTTAGTTGAATGTAGGACTTTTAGTACTTTTACTGCAGTAAAGCATCTGATGCTTCTCCAGCTGCATGTCAGAAAGTCTCTACTGTCCTGTTAGATAAACCACGCTGCAGTTTGTTAACTACAGACTGGTAGTTACTGGTCCCAGCTCAGTTTAAGTCTGTGCTACTCCAAACTGGAAACTCACGTAAGCTATTAGTTGCAGATCTGGAATCTGAACTTCCAGGAATTCAGTCGACTTCTGCTGATGATGTAAAGGCAGCTAACTTTTAACAGCTCACGTCACAACTCATTAAAGCATTTTGCCGTCTGTCCATGAAAATAAAGTCATTCATTGGGAAAAAAATGAGTGCTTTGTTGGGTGTTTTTGTTGTGTTGGTTGGTAACCCTGAAAGTGCAGGGAATAAGACTCAATCAATCAATCAATCAATCAATCAATCAATTATTAGACGTCCAAACATATGAAGTGTGTTTGCATCGCATATTGCATTTTTAAAATCAGATCTTCACCTTTGTGTTTGTAGTTTTGTTTTCACCAATTTTCATTTTCATTTATTTTTTAAGATTCAAAACAGATTCATTCATGAATTTCCTGATAAAAAGACGTATGAGCCCTGCCAGTAGAGAACCAGACACCCAATAACTCTAAATTAACTAAATTTATAATTTCCAGTGGTTGATATGCATACAACACGCACACGCACGCACACACACACACACACACACACACACACACACACACACCTGTATAGAGATAATGCTCAGCCCTGCTCTTCCTGCCATGTGGCGTTCAGTCAGCATCGTACAGAAGAAGACTGACCTGGTGCTGGAGGACATGGAACAGGAGGAGGAGGCCAAGCAGAAGGAGGTGAGGCTGACTCGACTCATCCTGTCCCAACCTTGAGGCAGAGGCGGCAAAAGTCCACACATTCTTTACCCAAGTACAACAACAGATACTTGTGTAAAAAAAAAGACTGTGGTAAAAGTAGAAGTACCGATTCAAAAAAGTGAAAAGTGCAGGCTCTGAAATGTACTCAAAGTATAAAGTATAAAAAGTATAAAGTAAAAAGTAGCCCTGTGAAGGACATTTCTACCGACTGTTTCTGTACCAAACAAACTGAGCCAAACGTCATATTTATATAATTTGAAGATGATTAAACTTAAACTATTCTAACTGCAAATTAAAATAAAGGAATATACTGATACGTACATATATTAGTTATGTACAACCAAGTATTTTGCTGCCTAACCCTAACCAAACAACCGTTTTACAACATTAAGCACGTGTTTATTATTGTTACCATGATGATGAAGGTCTGGTTCGCTGGTCATATATGCAGTTTTGGGAGTCACTGATAAATAAACTATTCTGTAGTTTCTGTGGACGTGTTGGTTCGTCTACTCTGTCGAAATTCCACCTGTCCAACCCTTCAGTTCATGACAGGATACCTTTTACTGACCTGATCTCTGTCAACCTCTTCTACTTTGAGCATAAAATTTACATAGCTATTAACAGAGTACTTTGAAAGGGACCATGTTAGAACTTCAGAGAGTACCAGATAAGATAGGCACCAAGGGGAAGGGTGCCATGGTAGCTCTAGAGTAGGTACCATGGTACTTTAGATGGTGATAATGGCATCAATACTATGATATCTGAAAAGGTACTAAAGACCTCTCTGTGGTTGGTTACAGGTAGAAGACGCAGGGATGGACAGCATCAAAGAGGAGGTTGGAGAGGCAGTTTTAGATCACATGGAGGAAAGGTTAGCGACTACTTTCTCTTTCTAATTTACTGTATTTTTCTTTTCTTCCTATTTGTGTTTGTTATCTCTGTCCCCAGGGCACTAGGATAGGAAATGTCTGCCAGTTGTTCTGTCTGTCCAACACTGTGTGATATCTGAGCATCCGAAGGCCTTTGTTATTGTGGGCTCTCATAAAATTTGCAGCATTTATGGGAAACACGTAGGGCTTTAGGCTTGTTCTTGTCTTTCTCGTGTTCTCTCTATATTTAAAAGCGTAATTTCCTACATTGTTGTATAGACTGCAGCAGGAGCGCCTGGAGGCGGCCCGCATCGCAGAGGAGATGGCCAGGAAGGCAGCGGAGGAGGCAGTCCGACAGCTGGAGGTGGAACATTCAGCTAAGATCGTAATAGAAACGCTGCCTGACTCCAACGAGCAGTAAGTGACATAAAGACACACAACACATGTACAAATGTATACATATAGTCAGTCTAAACTGTCAGGAACTAACAAGTAATACCTTTGTTTTCAGCTTAAGTTGATGCAGTACCATTTCTAATGGAAACTGCCCTGTGAACAAGATGAAGTATCTCACCACACTGACTGAATTTCTTCCAGTTAAAGAAAAGCTAAATATGAGTTTTTAAGGCACATTATTTGTGCAGTTCATATTCAGTACTGTGGATACAAGTACACACAGAAACACATCCAAGACACTGTACAGCCTGAGGTGAAACTGTCCTGCTGTTTGTTGCCAACAGACTGCCCAACATCCTGGAGGAGGAAAACGAGGACGAACCAGAGTAAGTCCATCTCCGCGAAACCCAAACCACCACCCTGTTGCTATCTCATATACTGCTGCTATGCTGGGTGAACTGCTCCTAGTTACCGCGACTGCAGCTTCTGTGTCAATATGACGTCAGATACATCACTCTGAACACCTTACTTACACCCTTTTTATTGGGTTTTACTTTCATTGGTATCACTGTATCTCTGTACTAGATCAATGATTCAAGTTACGTAAAAGAGGACCATTTCCATGGTGTCCTGTAATATTTCAGAGTGAGTTTCAGTCAGGACCTGATTTGGAGTTCAAATGTGGTTCTCAGACAACAGCAGCACTTTTTGAGGCCGACAGGTAAAATGTCACTGAAATACAGACAAGGTGACCAATTGTTAAATGAAAGTGGCTCTACTCTTTTCACTCAGTGGTGCATGGCGTCAGTATGGGTATTGTGAGTTGCTGTAACATTGTGTGTATGTTATTATGCACTTTCTGTGCTTTGAGCATCCTCTGCTGGCAAAGTTAAACTTGAACCTCCATACCCTGTTTCACAAAAAGCTCTGCTGCTCTCCACTTGACTCAGATGCTGCTCCCTTTACCAACTGATTGCTTTCTGACAGAATGAGCTGAACTGTCTGACTGGGGCTCTCTGTCTTGTTTGTCCCTTACTGCACACCGTTCAGGTTGCAGAACCTGTAGGAGGACAGTGAAGACAGCACGGACAATATGAGTCCTGGGGAAAATAAAATAACTGAGGAAAATAACAAAACCATTGTTGAGGAAGAGAAAAAACCCGATCAGTAAGCTGAGCGATCATTAGATAAAGGCTTGCCCCTGAAATAAGATGGAGGGTCGCTCCATACTTCTTACGATAAGCTTGCTTCAGTTTGTGTTTTGGTTTCAGATTTACTAAGATTTTTACTTCTTATGGCTTTGTTGTATCTTCTGTAGCGATGATGTGATGATGATGAAGAAATCTCCGCTGACACCGACTTAATTGTATAAAAAGGTTTATTACAAAAAGTGCAGCGTCAAAACAAGCACCATGGATTGCCTGTGAGAAGATCCGAAGCCAATGTGAATCTCCCCCGTTTTCCACTCAAACTACACCTTTTAAAGCCTCATGGTATAGCTAATGTGTGGTGACAAGATAGGCTCAGAGCCAACCTCATAACCATACATGGCTATTTTACAGAAAGGGAAGGTGGAACCTATAGTTCAGGTTGAAACTGATCTCATCTCTTTGGAACTTTAGGAAAACAACCCCCAAGGGGCACCCATCTATGAAAGAAGCCAGACCTTGGACATAGGCTTATCTAAACATTGGATCCACACAAGTATCTAAACATTGGATCCACATGGTAGAGACATCTCTCAGCTCAGACACCTCAGCTTTTTAAAGCTGAAGTCCTGCTCTGTTCCTGGCTAGTATCTGTTCTTAATAAAGGGTGTCTGTCAAAACTGGACTCTCTCCACTCCTAGACTGAACTTAGAGATTCTGTCCATGAAAATCACACACTACCTTGTCAAAGTACTAGATGGATAGTTTCAGAGGGCCCTGCTCTTTTTACCTTGTTATTTTATCCTACTCTGTTTATTGTTATCCACCAAAACACCAAGACAAATTCATGTCTAAACTTACTTGGGAATAAACATGATTCTGATTCTGATAATGATTCTGACTCCGTACCCTAACAGTACCTCCCGCACAGGACATCCTGGGTCCATAGGCCTTCTCCACTTCCACAAAACAAATGTAGACTGGAAGGGTAGACTCCTATGACTCCTCCAGTATGTTTGCAAGAGCTGGTGCACTGTTTCACCACCAGTATGGAATTGACCAGAGTTTCCTTTCTAGCTCCCAAGAATAAGCTTTCCTGATAGGTGCAGACCAGTGCAGACCTTCAAGTCTTCTTTTAAAATGGGAACTTCTACACATTTGGTTGGTATGGTCTCAAGTACACAGGCACTGACCTCCTTGTCACATTGAACAGGTATGTCAACTAAGACAGACTAGCAATTTGTGGAGCCCTTAGTATCTCAGGGCAAATCTGATCCACCCTGGGCACCTTGCCACTGCTGACCTTTTTGGCTACCTCAGTGACCTCTGCCAAAGATGTGAGTAAGGTTTCCACCAAGACCTAAAACTCTGCCTCATTCTCGCAGGGTGTGGAAGGAGAGCTGAGCCCGAAGGTGAAGTTCTTAATTTTCTAGTCGATTTATGTTCCAACCCTCACCTATGGTTATGACAGAAAGAATGAAATCAAGGATTTAATCATAAGGACCCTTTTGAAGTGCCTCATGAATGATCAGAATGCTTCCAGGATCTTCTTATGGAGGTTTATCAGGCATGTCCAGCTGGCAGGAGGCCCGAGGGCAGACCCCGAACACACTGGAGGGATTATAAAACCAATTTGACCAGGGAATGTAGCTGACGGATGTGGTCAGAGATGTCTGGGCTACCTTGTTTAGCCTGTTGCCACTGCGCCCGAGCCCAGAGTAAAGATGGAAGGACTTCTTTCATTGGTCTTTTTAAAAAGCTGAAACACAGTTCAGTGTTTTCCAGTCCGTGTTCTAAACTTAATGGGTATCTTGTGTCGGTCTTCATTGGCCTAGATAGTAACCACAATTGCTTGGCCAAATAAAATCCTAAGACCAGCACACCTGGTTGCCGTATCCGTGCCGGACTTGTGATGAATGACATGAGTTGGGCCAGAGCTGGCTCACATTTGGTCTCCTGCTACCAGAACACAGCTGAGTTGGCGTTAGTTTGTGTTATTTAACATTATTCAACTATCAAAGCTAATGGACGGTGAGGTTGTTACATTGTAACTTTTTCTAACTATCAATACATTTCTGAAAAAGGAACAAAAATATAGTTTCAGTGTTGGAGACTTTGAGGTCGACCCACCAAGAACACAGAATTCCTCTAACAAGTTCTCACATTTTGTTGGGTTTAATACTTTGGTTGTAAATAGTTTCTTTATGCAGTTATAACAGTTTGCCATCTGCTTCATGTCTGTTTCTGCAAAAGTCTTACCACAATCCACAAGTCTCCTTGTGATTAAATTCAACTTTATTTTGTGTTGCTTTTTGCCAACTTTTCTTCTATTAATCAGGGCAGACCTTAACAGATAGAATGGATTTTTTTATAATCAGGATAACAGCTTACACATCAGACAGAATATTGGATTTGTATGTTTGGGCAGATCCGGTTCCATGAACCGGACTGTTTGGGAGCAGCAGAAACAAGTAGTGAACACAGTAACCTATCATCACCTTTTTAACTGATATGGTGAACTTACAGCAAGCAGTTGCTTATTTACACATCCAGCAGTTACAGAGCAACATTATCATTTGGGGGGGAGATATCTGGCTCTTTAGCTGCTAAATGCTCCACTTGTTTATCTAGTCTCTAACTGAGTCTGTCTGCTGGTTGCTGCTGAGCATGTCGTGTCACTTCTACCTGTATTGGCTGCGGACACTGACACTAAATGAAGTTGCAACATTTGATCTTCAACACATTTTATAGTTCTCAACTTCACTTTACCCTCCTCCTGTACTCCAGACCTCAGGCACCAGTAATCTGTCCATGAATGTCAATCTTAGTGCAGCTGTCAGTCGGTCAGTCGACCACTTTGTTTCAGAGTGAAAATATCTTGAGAAATCTGTGATGGATTGTCGTGACATTTGGTATAAATATTCGTGGCTCCCAGATGATGAAGTCTAGTGACTTTGATGATTCTCTGCAGGTCAACATTTTCACTTATCCAATGAAATATATTAACCTCTTCTATATGGATTGGCAAAACACATTCATGGTTACCAGATGATGTGCAACTTTGGGGATCCTTATTTTTCCTTTTTGTTATCGGAATCTTTTTTGAGCCACCATTTAGCATCTGGAAAACCATAACTGAAGTAGACAAAGAGGCAAATGGTTTAACCCAAAAAATAGTGCCCTCAAATGTATTAAACGTTAAAGACATGACGTAAACTAAGTTTCGTACAGTTTTAAGGGAATCCAGTGATGTTAGTTCTCCACCTCCAGCTGTCACATGAACACCAAGGATACCAGAGGGAGGATCCGTTTTGCAGCTTTTCAGGAGGTTTATTCTGCTCTTCTGTCATTCTTGACACTTGTCCTACTTCACCAGGTGCCTGGTGGACGTCTGTCGGGCTGAAGACAAGGAATGCGAACCACCGGAGGAAGTCACTCCATCATCAACAGATGTGGAACCAGCATCGGAGAGGAGAGACCTGGAGAGTCCGGTCCCCCGACCGATCACCCAACAACCAGAGCCACAAGCTCCAGATCAGGTGAAACAGTTTATGAAACACTTCATTTCCTTACACCATGGCCCCACAGCTTCCTGTATTCTGATTGGCTGGTAGGTGTTCCTTGTTATCCACTTATCTAATCCTCAAAGCTGAAAGTTGATGGTTACAGCCCACAGCTCCTCCTGCTGGTTGGAGAAGTGAAGTGACTGTTATTCCACAGTTTAAGGTTTTTTATTCTGCTTTATTACAACTCAGGACGACACGCTGCCATGATACCTGAGCAAAATCCTGCCATTTGATATTAGTTAATTATGAATGAAGATTGAGGCTTTAAATTCTGGAAAAATTTATGTAAATGTAGTTATATTTATTCATTTTGATGCAAGGTGTGCAGAGAATTTATATTTTTGTTGTATTTCTTTCTTCTTTCTCTCGCAGCTCACTGCAGCAGCAGCAGAAGGTGGATGTGAAGGTGAGAGCTGAAGATTATTTTCTCAGAACAGCTCTTTTGATTTTTCCTCGTTTGTATATCCAACCTTTATTTAATCAGCTCATCTCACTGAGATCAAAAGAGACCAGAGTACAGTAGATAGAAAGAAAAACAGAGAGAGGCAGACAGAACAAAAGGACAAACAGCATCAGAGACACTCACAGACGTCACTAATGGATCTGAACATGAGAGTTTATATTATATCATTGGGTCTGATGCAGATGGAGGCGGATAGCATCGTAACTCTTCCACAGGTGTTCAGCTGGGCCGAGCATTTTATTCACTTCATTTTCACCAAACCCCCAGTGAGCGCTGGTGCACGGAAGCATCTGCATTTAATATGTTTCTCCACTCTTTATTAAGGTTTTTCAGAATAAACAGGACTGTTTGGAAATAAAAATAACTACAAAATGCTTTTTATTAGAACTGTGAAGGTGTCGGATATGAAGTCTGATTACAGAACAGCAATACGACTAACCAGGGATATCTATGAGGTTTCGTGTGAAACTGAAACAACAGCCTCATAACTATTAAATAACACAGTCAACAATCAATAAAATCAAAGTAACTTTTACTCAAGTTTCACTTAAATCAAACCACCGTATCTTTCTGACTTCACAGGGATCAAGGGTCATGTGTGATTGTTCATTTTGTTTCATTATATCAAATCTTTCAACTTGTTAGTTCAATCTTTTTTTGAGGTTTCCAGCTCATTCCCATTGTTCTTATTTCCTGAAGTGGTCTCAGTACGTTCTAATCTCTCGGTTCTCATCTTGTCTTTGACTCTGACTGTTTCTCCGTCCAGTTCCCGACGTTTGCTCTCCGATAAACAGCTTTCTGCTTCGATTCCCGCACGCTGCTGAGTGTCTGGAGAGCTGCAGGAAGCTGATGCATGACCATTACCTCACCCCCCCAAAACTGTCCATGCCAACCCCGCCGGCGGAGCTCGCCCAGCTGACCCAGGAGCTGTCGCAGCTCGCCGAGCAGGCGCAACGCTGCTGCATGAGCATCGCCAGCCGCTTCAGATGCCTTAACTCCAACTCCCAGCATCCTCAGCAGCCTTAACCCCGTCCTCCTGCAGCAGACCCTTAGAGAAGCCTTATAGACACCTAACGTTTGTGTAGATGGAAACCTTTAAAGTGCCAAACAAACCCCTTTGTATTGATGACATCCCACATCCTCCTCACCATCACTCCCCTCATGCTCTGCTGCTCTGCACTGCTTCACCATGAGCTGCCAGCTAACCACACCTCAGGTGATCTTACAGGAAGTGGATGTCTGTGTTGTGCTAGGCTAAGCTCCCCTTGCTTATTGGGTTATTTAAGCCTGAAGGAACATTTGTTTGAGACACAGCGACATCACTAGAAACTGCTTCACAGTAAAACAAAACAAGTGTTTAAATGACTCATTTACACAACCCAGTGTATAATCCACCTGTGGAAGTTAAGCCTGAGGTCAACACACAAGAATACCTTCGAACTGTTGCATGAACACAAGTGCCCAGAATGTCCCGGGAAGTTTTTAATATCGATACGAGGAGTCTAGAGATGTCACCATGTCCCCAAATCTCATGCCGTTTTCACATGATATGGGATGGACGGAGAGTTGGTCATGTGAGGGTTAAAAATACAGTGAATTGATGATATAACATATTAAATCTGAGTTTAATTACATTGAACAATGTTTGGTTTTCAGGCACGTATGTACTGTTAATTTTCACATAGATCAAAGTTTTTTCAGAAAAATCATAATTACATCTCTCTGTTGACGTAAATGTTCCAGGTTCGAAACTGGAAATTTCAATAACTCCAATATGACTTGAATGCAACATAAGCTACAAAATTGCTGCATGAATTTTTATTATTTCATTTTAAGGATGCCTTTCAACACAACACAACTATTGAAATGAGCCTTTTGGCCTCAGTTTATCTTCTGACTCTAATGAACTAAACTGTTAACTGGATTTTCTATGATGTCAGCAGTTGAAGTTGTTAAAGTGCTGATGTCAGAAACACTGCAACACCACAGGGACACAGTTTGTGTGGACGAGTTGAGAAGCTGTAGTCCAACAGTGTTTCTGCTCTGTTCCTCAGGGAGCTGTTTGGGGAAAGGCCAGATCCCCCAAATTATCACCCCAGAACCAGAGTCCGGAAATCTGAAGGTCCAAAAGCTCAGGTAACAGACGTGTCACCTTCAGCCTGACGGGGCGCTAGAAGTACTACAATGATAACACTACGAAAGTTATAATTTAGATGCCCACACCAGCACCCGTCTTTAGAATTTTGGTTTCATGTCTTTTTTCAATTGCAGCTGAAAGCATCAGTCCATTAATCAGTGAGTGGACTGACAGAACATGAAGCTGAACTCTTGTGATGATGGTTGGACTCATTTTTCCTGTAAAATCATTTCCTGGCTGCAGCTTCTCAGATGTGAAGATTTGCTGCTTTTCCTTTGAATGATTTGAATCATGTGAATGTGTTTTAATAATGTTGAGCTTTGGACTGTTGGTTGGACACAACAAGCATTGTGAAGGTGTCACTTTGGGCTCTGGCTCATCGTGACGCCATTTCTCACTGTTTTCACTGTTGTTACAAAGCAAACGATCAATGGATCAATGGAGAAAATAATCAGCAGATGGATCCAGAATGAAAATAATCATCAGCTGCAGTCCAATACAAAACAGTTCAAAATGAGCTCCAACAGTAAAATCCTGCTTTTCCATGAATGATGAGGAATAATAATCTAATGATAGAATATATAATAGTACAACAGGCACAGGGGACATTTTACTGTGGAAATACTTTAACTACATGCAACTGATTATACTCACAGACTGTTCCTTTATTTTTGCATTAGTACTTTTACTTATGTAAAGGATCTGAATACTTCCTGGTCCCTGTCAATGTCCTCATGTCTTCCTGTGTCCCCCTCAGTGCTTCAGGTGATCTGTCTGCAGACGAGGACGATGAGGAACTGTCGAGGATCGGTCCGAAGACTTGGCCCAGTCAGGGAGACCTGCTGACTGCAGATGACGAGTGAGAGAACCCCCACACAAACACACGCCGTCCTCCACCTTCCTCCACTTCCGTCCTCCATGTTTTCTGTCCTGTTGTTGTCGTCCTGCAGGATGCGTCCTCTGTCAGCAGCCAGCGTGGGCAGCGTGGTGGTCCAGGACCGTCTGAGCGACCTTGTCAGGCTGTTTAAAGGTCGCACAGAGCGGCAGAGAGAGCGGCTGGTGGACCCGGACGAGTCTGAGGAGGAAAGTCCTTCAGCCTGTATGTCCCAACGTTCTCGCCTTCAGTTTCTCCTCTCTCCTTTTTCTTCTTCTTCTTCTTCTTCTTCTTCTTCTTCTTCTTCTTCTTCTTCTATTGTCTTCATGTTGTTTCTCTGACATAAAATTAAATGAAAGGCACAATGCAAATATGCCCTGCACATTCATCAGTACTGTAGTTTTTTTAATCTTCATTAATCTTAAAAAATAATAATGTGAAATAATGGAAATATTACTGATATGGACACAATTCAGTTTATTTAACTTTAGTCAGTGGCTGCTGCACCTGTTGCATTATGATCAGTTTTGTGGAAGTTAATCTCAAACTTTGATTCTAGAAAACGGCTCCTGTAGCCAGACATTCACTGGATATCTGTGGAGAATCATCTAAATAATGTTCTAAAAACTCTGTCTGATCTCTGCAGCCCCGAGCAAAGCTCCACCTCCCCCTCCTCCTCCTCCACCAGGAGAAGAGAAGAAGGATGATGCGCCTGCAGCAGCAGCAGAAGAAGAGGAAGAAGAGGAGAAAGATTTTGAGCTCCCCTTTAAAATCTTAGGACAACCGGTGAGAGTTCCCAAACTGCCCAAACTGCCCAAACTTCCCCCGATGCCCGACTGGCTCCGAGTCATCGTGGAGTACCGCTTCCCCTCCAGCATCGACCCCTTCACCGGTGAGCAGCGACGGGCCTTCCTTCACCTCCACCAGGACTTTTTATAGCCAACCTTTATTTAAGATAAAAAATATTAAAAGGAACAGTTCCACATTTTGGGAAATAGTCTTATTGTCTTTGAGGCCTCAGAATGAGATGTTTCGGTCTGTTTGTTCAGTTCAGATCAGACTGCTCTGAATTATGGGTAAATTAAGATATAAGTAAAAGTCCTGCACGTCTCCGTCTCCACAGATCTGATCTACGTGATCTGGCTGTTCTGTGTTGTGGCAGCATGGAACTGGAACGTGTGGTTGATCCCCGTCCGCTGGGCGTTCCCCTACCAAACCCCCGAAAACATCCACCTGTGGCTGCTGGCCGACTACACCTGCGACCTCATCTACATCGCCGACATCCTCGTCTTCCAGCCCAGACTTCAGTTCGTCCGCGGAGGAGACATCGTGGTCAGTGATCAACTGAAATCAAGCAAATCTGTCTCCCTGATTTGAGTTTGGCTTCTTTAACCTGGAACTGTTTTATTTCAGTGTGACAAAAAGGACATGAGAGAACACTACATGACCACTGAGAGATTTAAGGTAAGAAACATGCATCTGTCAAAGATAAAGCAAAGAAAATACTTTAGTTAAATTTATATAGAAGAGAGCGATACAGGGCGCCTTTAGACCCCGGCTTTCCCATGGTTCCCAACCTGGGTCCATTTTAATATTATTAGATAAGAATCAGAATCGGGTTTATTGCCATGTAGGTTTTCACATACAAGTAATTCGCTGTGGTGTAACTAGTACAGAAAAGTAGTGCAAAAGTCAACATAATCAAAAATATAAAAAAAATTACTAAATATGTGCAATATACATTTTTAAGATTAAAATAAAATAAAAATAAAACTGTGCAGGAATGTGCAAAATATTGTCCAGGGAATGATTGAGTGTCTGCTGTGTGTTCACAGATGGACGTCATCAGTCTGTTTCCCATGGAGATATTTTACTATTTCACTGGAGTGAACTCTCTGCTGAGGTTCCCTCGCCTGCTGAAGGTCAGGGTGGACTTTTTTTTTAACACTTTTCATGTCAAGAACAACAGCACAAAACGTCCATGTGATCTTGAAATGTATAAATCCTTTTTCAGTCCTAGTAGGACAGTCGGTCTTTCCATTTCCTAAATGATCATTATAAAGCAGTGATCTGCTGTATGAGGGTCGGCCTGTAACCATTAACAAGTGATTGACTATTTTTCTTCTTTCATTTCCTGTTATTCTGTCTGGCAGATCGCCCAAATCTCTAACATGCACAGCCCATCAGTGTTAGATATGTTTTCAATAAGTAGGACAATAAGTAGGAAAATAGCCTCACGCATGTTTTCCCATTGTTGACTGGTTATTTTATCTTCTCGATATAGTTTGTAGTTCGCCGACTCTTCACAGCCATCCTATCTGCCTGTAATTGTAATTGTTTTATTCCATTACGTTCCATATTTGCCTAAATTTCTTTTAAGATGTATTTTAGACTCATGCAGCTGTACTGAGTGCTGAAGATAAACCGCTGACTCTTGTCTTTTCCTCTCAGTACATGGCTTTCTTTGAGTTCAATGACAGAATGGAAGCTGTGATGAAGAAAGCCTACATCTACAGGTGAGGACAGTCTTAATAACACATCAGACACGTCACAGAGACACATCGCACACTTACACAGCAACAGTTGGACAAAAACCAAACCACATACTAACAGTTGGTAGCTCAACTGTTTATTATTGGGGCTCAACGAGGCTTCAACAGTCCTTTTGTTGTTCTAAACTAAACCTCCCTCAGAGGACGTTAGGTGCCTTCCTGAGTATCAGATATCTGAGCATTACAATAATCAAGCCTGCAAGTTATAAAGCTTGCAGTAGCAGCGACAGAGATGGCTCCATTTTTATTATTTCCTGTTCATTTTTCAGCTCTGGGATCTGATAACACACCGATATGAGCTTAGAGTCAACTTCAACTCAGAGCAGCCATTTCTCACAATAATCAACATGTTCATGTTTTGTAATATTCAAACATCAAAAACAGACTGAAAGGGCTGTCAACAGCAACATAAAGTGGAGTGTTTTATGTAGCTGTAAAAACTGATAAAAAGATAAAAAGGAGAAGCAGAAACATTAAAGACAAAATGGCCCCAGAATCGATCGTTGAGGAACCCCATGTGTAGTTATTCTACAACATTCATGTCCCTGAATCCTGTGTTGTTGCTGTTGTTGTTGTCTGCAGGGTGATCCGGACCTCCACCTACCTGCTATACTCTCTGCACATCAACGCCTGTCTCTTCTACTGGGGCTCGGACTATGAAGGACTGGGATCCACCAAGTGGGTCTACAATGGAAAAGGCAACGCGTAAGAACATCACTCACAGACAAGTTTATAATGTGGAGGCTGTAAACTGCTCCTCACCACACTGTTGATTGAACAAATGAACGCTGATTTAGTTTTTAAAAAGCTAAGATTTGCTCATGCTCACGTTTTTATGTGTGGTACTGCATGACGACTCACACCACGCCACAGTAAACAAGGATGTAAAGTTTCAAATTCATCCAAAAAATGTCTTTGTGAATGTTTTATATCACGTTTGTAAGAGACACTGACTGTCAACATAACTTTTGTTGATTGAAATGAAACTCTGCAGAGGAGCTTTAATGAGTGAAAATATGGAGGGAAAGAGTAAAATCTAATGGGACGATTTGTTAAGACATGAAAAGTTAAAACTGAAAACAAAAACTGACAAGATAAAGTTCTTGTTTCTGGAAACTAAATAGCACCTCTGTCAGTGAAAACCACGTATCTATAAGTTTGGTGATTTTAATGTTTTATTTGTTCTCAGATCTCAGATATCGCAGCGTAGCGACTTTAAAGGGATTAAATCTACTTTGTTGTTTCCCAACAGTTACATCCGCTGTTACTATTTTGCTGTGAAGACGTTGATCACCATCGGAGGACTTCCGGACCCGACCACCGTCTTTGAGATCTGCTTCCAGAACATCAACTACTTCGTTGGCGTCTTTGCTTTCTCCATCATGATCGGTCAGGTCAGGGAACCATCAAACCTTCCAGACACAAAGTGCAGTAAAACCAAGAATAAAAAGTAAAAAAAGCAGAAAGATAAAATGAGATAAAGTCCTGTATCTTTGAGCGCTCTCTAACCGGCCTGGGCTCCTCTGGTTCTGCTGTGATTTTGTGACTCAGATGAGAGATGTGGTCGGAGCTGCGACGGCCGGCGAGAACTACTACCGGGCCTGCATGGACAGCACCGTCAAGTACATGAACTCCTACAACATCCCCCGAGAGGTCCAGAACCGCATCAAGACCTGGTACGACTACACCTGGAAGATCCAGGGCATGCTGGGTAAGCACCGCGAGTTAAACGTTCGGCTGAATATCAAATCTGAGACCAATTTGTGTTCCAGTGACAAAGATCTGTCCAGAAATGATAACGTTTTTTCTTCAGTGGATAATCGAGGTGCCCATGAACTGATCGAGCTTTCGATCAGTTCACACGGTCTTCCTCAGCAGATATCTATCAGAATCTATGTTATCGTGGATTTGTAGGTTTTATTTGTAGAATAAAAATATTTTTATCATCATTAGAATTAAGAGTCCTGCTTTCATCATTTTACTCAAGTAAAGTACAGCACAAGTATCACCGGCAAAGATTTTTATCGAGATACAGAAATAAATGTTGTCCCTGAACGTGTCGTGTTCAGTTCATGGACATTCAGAGCAGTGGGATGTTTTCTCTGCAGATGAACAGGAGCTGCTGGTGCAACTTCCTGCTAAGATGAGGCTGGACATCGCTGTGGACGTCAACTACGCCATCGTCAGTAAAGTCGCCCTGTTTCAGGTCAGGAAGACAACACAAACTAAAAAACACCGGCATCGTGTTTGACTTGGTCTGTGCAAGTTTAAACTTTAAAAGATTAAAAGAAAATAAATATTTGAAGTTGTTGGGATCTTATTCTGAAAAATAATTGTGGACAAATTGGCCAAAAATGAGCTTGATTATGTTTTTTTGAAGTGAGAGTCTGAATGTAAATGTGTGTTTCTCTGTCTCTCAGGGCTGCGACAGACAGATGGTGTTCGACATGCTGACGAGGCTCAAATCTGTCGTCTACCTGCCCGGAGACTTCGTCTGTAAAAAGGTGAACACACACCTGAGTCTGAGCTGTGGACCCTGTTAAAGAGTGTGATGACCTGTGTGTATGTGTGTGTGTGTGTGTGTGATGACCTGTGTGTGTGTGTGTGTGTGTGATGACCTGTGTGTGTGTGATGACCTGTGTGTGTGAGGACCTGTGTGTGTGTGTGTGTGTGTGTGTGTGTGTGTGTGTATGTGTGTGTGTGTGTGTGTGATGACCTGTGTGTGTGTGTGTGTGTGTGTGTGATGACCTGTGTGTGTGTGTGATGACCTGTGTGTGTGTGTGTTGCAGGGGGAGATCGGCAGGGAGATGTACATCATTAAGCAGGGGGAGGTTCAGGTGGTGGGCGGTCCTGACCTGCAGACGGTGTTTGTCACCATCAGAGCCGGCTCGGTGTTCGGAGAGATCAGGTCAGAGCTGCTTCCTGTCATCCTATTAACCAATCAAAAGAGTATGTGGGGCAGCCTTTCCTGGAGGAACCGAGGTTATTCTCAGTCCTAAAGATATTAGAACTTAACGTCTCTGAATGCATCTAATAAAACTCATCTCTGCAGCCTCAGCTGTACTTTAACTCTTTTTCTCTCTCAGCTTCTTCGACCTTCAACACGCCAGTCCTTAATCTGCTAATGGTGCTAAATGCTAAATGCTCTATGTCAGTGTGTAATGTCATCCAACAGTTGGTAACTGGCGCCACCTGCAGGACGAACACCACAGTGTTTCATATCTGCAGAGACCTTTTCGGGGCTGACGAACTGTTCCCTCTGAAACCTGTCTGACAGCTCTCTCTTCTCTGTGATTGGTCAGTCTGCTGGCGGGCGGGGGAGGGAACAGGCGTACGGCCAACGTGAAGGCGCACGGATTCGCCAACCTCTTCATCCTGGATAAGAAGGACCTGGCAGATATCTTGGTGAACTACCCAGAGTCCCAGAAAGTCCTCCGCAAGAAGGCCAAGTAAGTCAGAGTCCTGCCCCGAGGTGCTGCCTGGCTCATGGGTCACAGTCCCAGCATGTTCACAGGGAGCAGGACGGAATCAGCTACCTTTATGTTTCTGATCCAGAGGGTTTTACTGCTCAGAGGTCTGTGGGTTAGTCAGCTTACTGTGAGTGAAGGAGTCCTACATGAACACACTGTTCTCCTCCCGAGTCCTCCACAGACCCACCCTGCTTTTTCATCCTTTGCTCTGCTCTCCTTCTGTCTCCGTCTTCTTCGTTGTCTTCCTCCCGTCTGATCTGTCCCGTCCGTCCTGATCAGGATCAGGCTCGGCTGTAATCTGCTCCACTTCCTGGTGTCAGAGAATGGGGTCAGATCAGGGGAGTGATCCTCAGTTTATCTCCTCAGTGAGATCATGGTGCTGCAGCAGACTGGATGGGTGTGCTGGAGGTGCTGTAGGTGTTGGTATGAGACCTTCACAGTTTTTATTGTGTTTGTGGCTCAGATTGGACGTCTTGTTCTTTTTTTATTTGTGTCGGAAACCATCTCTCTACTGAAGTGAAGCGAGGTAAAAAGGAAAAAGTATATTTGTGGATCAGCTGTTGAACGGTGTGAATCTGTGTCTGTGCAGGACGATGTTGACGAAGGATGCGAAGCCGGACGAGAAGGGCGGAGGTAAAGGGGCGATGGAGGTCATCCCACATAGACCGGACACTCCTGAAATGTACAAGGCGGCTCTGAAGGTGACGGAGCAGATGAAAATCGACAGAAGCTTAAAGAAAAGCCAGGAACCATCTGAGGGCACAGAGGTGAGACTCCAGCTGCCTTCAGCTTCACTTCTGTAAACTTCTGCGTTATCGTGTTCCTTCAGCCGGTGGTGCTCACGTGCAGAGAAACAGGAACGCTCCAGAGAAAGGCAACAAAGAGGGAGACTGACAGGAAGCAAACGTGGACGTAAACAGTGCAGGTTCCAAAATGTCCGAGAATATTGTCTTTGTAAATGTTTTATGAGGAAGGAAAGCGTGTTTTCACCCTGCAAGAAGAAGGCTGGATGTAGGAGATATCAGATGTGCTGAACAGAGAGATCAGAGAATCAGAGTCGTGTGATGAAATTATTGTATTATTAGTTTATCTTAAATTCAGGAATAGAGAAACTAATCTGGGAAAATGACAGTTCTTGGTGTTAAAATGTTTTATGTTCCTCAGTAAATAACTACACTTTTACCAAGTAAATTCTCAGCTCAGTTTAAATGAAATCACATGTAGTAGAAAAGTTAAATAAGCTGGTTTGAGATCCTTTCACCAAAGGGCTGCAGTGGAAATAGATTCATGTGTTCATGTGTCCTCGTGAACAAAGACATCAAGTATGAAGGAAAATAGTCAGCAGATTTCTGAACATTTTGGTGAAATTGTAACAAACAACAGAAAACAGATGAACTTTCCATGTCGTGGAAAAGATTCCCCTCAGATGTTCCCATGTTTTTGTCGCAGCACTCACAGGTTCAGAAAAACGTCTTCATCTGTGACCAAACTGCTGTAGGAAAAGAGCGACACTGTTCTGGGGAAGGAAGAGAAGATAAACACTCAAAACATATAAACAATATTCAAATATTTTAAATTAGAAGAGAATAAAACAATAAAATAGTTAATAAATAAATTTGTAAAAGAAGCAATAAAGGAAGAAATCTACATTATATTTATAAGGTTTATGCTCAGTTTTTATATATAAACATATAAATCTATGTGAGGGAGGAAAAGAAGAAAAACATAAAGAAAAGAAGGACTGATGTCATGTTTCCTCCCTCCATCTTTTTGTCCCTCCCAGGCGTCCCCCTACATCTCTGCGGTCCCCCCTCCCTCTCCGACGCACCGCCGCTCCCCCGTCCCTCTCGCTCCGGTTCGGGATGACGAGGACGCCGTGTCGGAGACCGCCGACAGCTCGGTGATCATCAGGATGTCGCCGCCACAGGAAGGAGAGGAGCTGCTCACCGTGGAGGTGACGCCTGGGGAGGGACAGGAGGAGGAGAAGAAGACAGGGGAGGAGTGATTTCACAGGACGATTCTGCTTCCCAGAATGCCTTTCAGCAACCTCCAGAGAAGAGAAGTGGGTTTCAGGTGCATTCTGGTCTCTGTCTCTTCTTCTCTGGTGGATTTCATCCTCCTGTTTTAGAAGAAAAATATTTATTTTTTAAAATGTGAATTTTCTTCCTCTATGGTGCTTCTCACTTGCTTTTTATTTGTCTCCGTGGTTCATTCACTTTCGTCACTTCCTCATGTCTTGATGCAGGAAAAGAGGAATCGAGGAAACAAACAGGATTTAGTGAAATTAGACGACGGCTTCGGTCTCTGCTGTTCTCGTGGAATTTGTATTTAAACATAAAACAAATAATCATTAGGACACTTTTTATTTTTTATAAAACAGGAGAGCATTGTCTCAAACTAAACGCACAGCTTTCTTATTCTGATGGGAAATAACAAAGTACATTTACTCAAGTTCTGTACTTCAGTACATATTCAAAGTACTTCTACTTTACTCAAGTATTTCCATGTTGTGTACTTTCCTCTTCCTCATCATCACCTCAGAGTAAATCTGGTCCTTCCTCCTCTTCCTCCTCATCTGTCTTACAGCTTTAGCTCCTTTACAGATAACAGTTTGTCCAGTGAAAACCTTGTATCTCCACATGTGTTGATGGTGAATGTTTGTGATGAAGTGAAGGATGAAGAGTTCCTTTATGTGCTGAGAAAATTCTCCTTCTGAAGCTAAATAAACTGTTTCAAACCCTCTGGGATCAGCTGGAAAAAGCATCGTCACAGAGCTGAAAACAGGCTGTTTTTCTGTTGACTTTTTAGAGATACGAGGTTCTCACAGGACGCTATAAACACATGATGATCTTATAGACCATGATGCATTGCTGCAGATTAAACTGCCAGGATGTAAAGGAGTTCTCTTTTACACACCATGGTTCTTAGCTTTCCTGAAGAAGAACTGATAATAATCGATCGCAGCTCATTGATAACGTAGGCGGATCAAACACCGAGAATGTTTGAGTGTCTCGGCTTCGATCAGAACAGAGTGTCGGGATCAATGCAGAACAGGAATCAGCACCTTTACTACGTGACGTGCAGTTTATCAATGATCTCATGTTGTGTTTCATGTGAACAACTAATATTTAAATAGTATATTTATTCATATTTGGTTTGTAAACTCGTCATTTTGTGAACCAGGTTATGATGAGAGTGTTTCATAATGTGTAGAAATAACTGAGTAGCCTAAATTAATTAGTGTAATCATAGATTCTCCAACACACGGTGATTGATTCGCAGCCTCACATGTGACTGAATGTAAATGACACTGACAGAGAATTAAAATGTGTTTTCATTCAAATTGCTGAAAGACAACTTTTTCTTTTCAAGGTTGTTTTTGGTTTTATTCTTAATGAAGGTGAGAAAGCTGGAAGCGTTGGTGAGTAAAGAGAAGTGTGCTGGAAAAGAGGAACCGAAGCTCACTATGACTGATTGATTGATTGTATTTGATAAATTAGGAAAACAAATACACAAATGTGGATACTTTACTAAACTTCAACAGGATATCACCATAAAGTCACATGACTTATTTCTGTTGCGTCCTGAAGTCTAAGCTGGGAGGCCGGTAGGAGGCAGTGACATGTTCCTGCAGCTAATACACCCAACAACATGAATATTATACAATCATGAAAAACATGTTTCGCTATTCTAACTGACTCAGGATCCATTATTTTAGCTGTTTTTGAAGCTTTTCTGTGAATTGGCAGATTTGGCTTTTTTAATGGTCTTCAACATATGTGATTTTAGGTGCTGTAATTGGGGGGGGGGGGGGGGGGTCGGAGTGAAGGTCTTAGCCTCGGCTACTGTAGAGCTGTTTATATGAAAACAGTCGACTGCACAGGTAACAGTCATTCACATCCACAGCTGCAGCACCGAAACGTGTCCCAGTGTAAGTGACAGCTATGGCTGCATGTCTCCCTTCCTCTCTGTAGTTCTTTCACTCTCTCTTTTCTTCAGTAAGGGTGCAGTACCGCCTTTGACCACACGCTAGCTGACATTTACCTGCAGATTCAACCCATGGGGGCGCTGTTTCACTCTTTTTGGGAAACTCAATGATTAAAATGGGAAGTACAAAATAAGAAGAGTCTATTATGTTAAAACACCGCCACTTATCTTTGGCTACGTGCTCATGAAACTCCATTTCCCAGAGTTCCTAGCTTCTGTTCTGTGGCCTTCACTGAGCTGATGGTGTTTCAGAAGCAGCTTGATGTTTAACAGTGATGATGTTGAGAGAGTGGAGGTGCAGTGAGCTCTGATTGGTCTGTTATTTGTTTCCTGTTTCCACTGCGAGCCGCTCGATAACTCGGCCCGACTCACACTGAGCTCTAATGACTTTTACTGATTTTACTCCACCAGTTTCCAGGTCACTCAGGACCATCTGTGTGTCCGTTTATTTCAGGGTGAGAACGAAACTGAACTTCAGATCCACACAAATACATGAGTCCATTAGAATGAATGAAGGCTGGACAGAAATGATGAGTTAACATGGGAGCACATCGATGTTCCCAGGGTTAAAAACGGATTAGTGATTTTATAATAATAATAAAAAAATTAAAACACTGTAGATTCACAAAACAACTTTGGACAGATAATACATGTAAGTTTGGTGAACACATGAGGTGATGAGGAGGCTGTAACCTTCATCACATGAACACATGAGGTGATGAGGAGGCTGTAACCTTCATCACATGAACACATGAAGTGATGAGGAGGCTGTAACCTTCATCACATGAACACATGAAGCGATGAGGAGGCTGTAACCTTCATCACATGAACACATGAATCGATGAGGAGGCTGTAACCTTCATCACATGAAGCGATGAGGAGGCTGTAACCTTCATCACATGAACACATGAAGCAATGAGGAGGCTGTAACCTTCATCACATGAAGCGATGAGGAGGCTGTAACCTTCATCACATGAAGCGATGAGGAGGCTGTAACCTTCATCACATGAACACATGAAGCGATGAGGAGGCTGTAACCTTCATCACATGAACACATGAAGCGATGAGGAGGCTGTAACCTTCATCACATGAACACATGAGGTGATGAGGAGGCTGTAACCTTCATCACATGAACACATGAAGTGATGAGGAGGCTGTAACCTTCATCACATGAACACATGAGGTGATGAGGAGGCTGTAACCTTCATCACATGAACACATGAGGTGATGAGGAGGCTGTAACCTTCATCACATGAACACATGAGGTGATGAGGAGGCTGTAACCTTCATCACATGAACACATGAAGCGATGAGGAGGCTGTAACCTTCATCACATGAACACATGAAGCGATGAGGAGGCTGTAGCCTTCATCACGTTTTCCATCGTCGGAGCTTTGACTGGAGCTCTTTTAATGACGTCACCTCGCCGTTTCCTCTTCTTCTGTGGTTCTTTAACCGGCTGGAGAATCAGCTCCACCTGCTGTTTGTCTCCATCAGCCAGCGAACTCAGGAGAGGAGGAAATCTTAAATTCAGGGTTTATTTTCATAGTGTTCGGGATGATTGGCTAAAATCGGGAAAAAATGGGAAAGTTTCCGTCTGAAAGTCTCAAACTGTCGTGAACGGTGATGTTTCCACTGGCTGCTGCTGGTCAGCCGACCCTCCTGGTGGGGTGATGTGGAGCTGCAGGTCTGTAGCTGGGACACATTAGGGCCTCCCACGTTTAGAAATACGGGAAAAGCTTCAGGAAGCAGAGGAAGCTCTCATTGTGTCGGTCTGAGCTGAAGAGGAAAGACAGACAACAAGAAAAGGCGGGAAAACAGAAACAATGCAGAGCAAATGACCAAATATGGTTTTTGAGTGTAAGTGATGCTGCCTTCAGGGTCCACTTGTAACTGTAACTTCCTGTTGGTGCTTTCAGGCAGAAACTTGTGCTTCCAGTGTCGATCATCATCATGTTAATTTGCTGGTATGTGAAGTTTTGGACGGAGCCAGGCTAACTGTTTCCCTCTGCTTCCAGTCTTTATGCTAAGCTAAGCTAATCAGGTCCTGACTACAGCTCTGCACTTTACACACAAACATGAGATTTAAATCCATCTCAAAATGTTGAACTATTCCTTTAAAACACCATGACAATAATGAAAGAAACTTGACATGTAAGTTATTTAACTCAAACTTTAATAAACCGACATCAGGATGTTGATGTTTCCAGGTATGTTTACTGAAGTACTGTACCTGAGAATAACTGCTGCTTCATACTTCTACATCTCAGAGGGAAATATTGTACTTTTTACTCCACTACATTTATG
>CM062198.1:32217500-32237500 GCA_031216445.1 Lateolabrax maculatus
GTGGAAGTCTTTCATACATATTTAATGTGTCTGACGATACTTAATTACATACGGAAAGAACAGAAACTGCTCCTTGTAACCAGAGACATAACTGCTCAGCACAGGGGCAGCCCCGGCTAATGGCTAGGCTAGCAGGTCCTGTTTACCCCCCGTCTACAGGCAGCACTGACGTTCCTCTGATAAATAGTAAGAAAGAGCGTGCGATGCGTTTAGGTGCTTCTGTTCAGCCCAGTCGTTGCTGTGTCTGTAACAAAGCCACACCAGCAGCCGTCCGTCCAAACAGAAACCAGCTTCACAGCTGCAGGAAAGTTTAACTGAGTGTTTGCTCAGTTCAAGGTTCCTGCCGAGTCAAGGCCGCTGATAATGTATCTGCACGTCGAGCCACTTCTGGGTTAACAAGCAGCCGTGTTTCCATTCCTTTCCTGTTCTGTTTGTAAGACGTAGAGTAAACCTGAAGAATGCAGCAGCACGAGGTTTCGTCTTATCTGAGGAAATGTGATTTACTGCTTCATAATCAGATTCCCTGAGAGGACGACGGACGAGTGAAGTTGTGGGAAAAGCTGCAGCGAGAACAGATCGAAGAGTTCGTCTTTTCTTTCTTTACTTTTTGAATCTGAGCTGCTGCAGCAGCAAGTTTTAAAAAGGAAAGTCAGTACTTTGACAGGAGTGACGTGATGTAACTGCACATTGATCATTTTTTATTACAACAATGAATTGATTGATGGAAAATTAATCTTGAGTCATTTTTCAGGCCGTAATACCAAACACTGTGAGGATCTGATGCTTTTTTTTTTTTTTAATCATATGATTGCAAACTGAATATTTTGGGGTTTCAGAGTGTTAATCATGTAGCATTTTATAAACATAACAATTTATCGATAATGACAGTGATTAGTCACAGCCGAGTGTCATCACGTAACATGCCACACGCCACATTTACTACACCTGGTTTTATATTCCTGATCCGTTCGTAATAGTTAAAGTTGAAATCCAGGTGTTTCCAGGTGTTGGGTACTGCTGTATGTGTGAAATAATGTCAAGCTGTTAATGTCTTCAGAGTGAAATGTGTGAAGTCTGATACATGTTGATGGTGAAGTCACGTTTTCTTGTGACGCTGAGCGTTGACAGGCTGACGCTGCGGAAAAATACATTTTAATCTCGTCTGTACATTTGAGGTAATTGAAGACAAGATGCCACAAATATTTTTTAAATGAAAGTGTGATGCTGAAGGAAGAAGTGTGTGTGTGTGTGTGTGTGTGTGTGTGTCAGTATTGAACTAGATTCAGAAAAACTTTTTGGTCCATCATAAAGTTATGAAAACCCGACTTTGATGTGGCTCACGGTAGAAGAAACCTCAGTAGGAGTGTAAAGGGTGTGCAGCCATGCTGATGTTCACACATGAACACGTCGACCTGATGGACAGTCAGAGGATCAGTAAAGTTCCTCCTGACAGGAACAGGAACGTCTGAACCCAGCAGGCCCGACAGACATCAGCAGCCGCAGAGCTGCTATCGAGGCTACAAGGCTCCACATCTGTCAGACGCTGGAACAGAGGATTTAGTTTGAGTCTGCAGCACGACGGCAGCTGGAGCGAGCTGAAGGTGCAGCCGCCTGACGCCTCGCCCTGGGTGGCGCCTGTTGTTTTATTTGCGCAGTTAATGAGCTGAAATGTTCTTTGATTTGTGTTGGAGAGAGAAAGTTGTGCCAGGATGTGATGTTCCAGATGTGGCGTGTACGTAAGAGAGGATCTGTGCCAGAGTCGACCCACTGAAGTCTGTTTACGTCCGGTTCCACCGAGTCTCCGGTTTATAGAAGAACAGCTGGAGCCTCGGTGCTGCTGGATGTGACCTGTGATCGATGTGCAGGCGACTCCTGTTGGACCAGAGCCCACAACTATGATTTTGCACCGCTGGATTCACTGTGAAATAAACTTTCTGAGGGACTTGGAGTGTGCGTTTCCTGTTTCGTGCGATCTCCACGTTCGTCCACCTGACGCCTGTTCTCGTTCGGCCAATAGAAACCTGGCTGCGTGTGGAAATTAAGTTATTATTCCTTTGTGTTTTATCTCTCTATATTTAGCAGAGGATCACGGTACCGGACAACAAACTGCCTCTGATCGCTGGGATCAATCTTCATTTATTAGCACAAACGTGACCTGGCTCATGTCACAGTAACTCGGGACTTACACCTCAAAGCGAATCACAGATGAGGTGTGTGTTTGTTGTCGGGGTTCGACTTGTTCTCTGAACCTGATTTACTGGCCAGACGTGACTCTGACCGACACCCGGCTCTAACTGCCAGTTTGTGGGTGTGGTGTTTAACGTCTTTTTACCCACCATGTGATGAGGATGATGATGAAGATGATAAAGATGGAAGATCCTCTTTGTCCACAGAGACTGAACTCAACGTGACCTGACAGGAAATTAACCATGAAACTGTGTAGAGAAATACTGTAACTGTAGAAACTCAAGTTGTATCAGCGTGTGTGCGTTGGTGTTTGTGTGTGTAGACAGTGAGTGTTCTGGTTTTGTGTGTGTGTGTGTGTGTGTGTGTGTGTGTGTGCGTTGGTGTTTGTGTGTGTTCAGACAGCGAGTGTGCTGTTTGTGTGTGAAACTGTTATGTAACGTGTGTTTGATTGAAACCAGACGGCAGCAGAGCGTCAGACGGCCCTTTGAGTCCAGCAGGTGGAGCTGTTGAGCCAGATCTCCCATGATGCTGCAGGGCGTCTGGCAGGATGGCGCTCTGCTGTCTGTGTGACGGTCGAGAGACTCAGACCTCATTTCCTGCTCAATAAAACACAACATGTTGAGCTTCATTCAGTCCCACTGCAGAGCGGAAATTTCCAACTAAAGTGCATTTAAACTTTAAGTTGTTGGAAAGAACGACGGCCGAGTGGTTAGAACAGATGTGATTGGTTGAAGGCTCTTTAATAAAACAGCTGCAATCATGGTCATTTTCAGGAGTAAGAAGTTATTATTTCTGTCATTTCCCCCACTGTTAAGTCCATAAAAGAGTTTCCCAGCGCTCTCCAGGTTTCCCTCACAGACAGGGGGAAACTGTTCGAGGAAACACGGAGAATATTCAGTTGGACTTTAAACTCTTCAAGGACGTCCGCTAAATTTGACAGAAGGGTCCTTTTTAAAAGGCCTGGATCAGTGACGCAGGACAGCGTTTACTGAGTTTTACCATTCAAACACTGTTTCAGTCACTGTTAGTGAATGCGAAACGTGGACGCACAGGAGGTTCAGGGGAGCAGACAGACTCTGATCAATACAAACAGCTGATCAATACCCAACTTTACACTAACTCACACTCTCACTGACGGACTCGTAAAGTGCAGTGTTTATTCATCATATCATGAAGGATCAGTAGTTCTGAGCTCCTCTTCCTCCTGCTCCTCTTCCTCCTCCTCCTGTTCCTCTTCCTCCTGCTCCTCCTCTTCCTCCTGTTCCTCTTCCTCCTGCTCCTCCTCTTCTTCTTCCTCCTCCTCCTCCTCTTCCTCTTCCTCCTCCTCCTCTTTGCCAAGTTGTTTCCTTCACTGTCAGCTTTTCTTCTCTCCAACTCCTTCATTTTCTCTCTTATTCAGATGACTGATGTCATGTTACAGCCGTGTGTCTCTGTGTGTGTGTGTGTGTGTGTGTGTGTGTGTGTGTGTGTGTCTGTCTGTCTGTCTCTGTGTGTGTGTGTGTGTGTGTCTGTCTGTCTGTCTCTGTGTGTGTGTGTGTGTGTGTGTGTGTCTGTCTGTCTCTGTGTGTGTGTGTGTGTGTGTGTGTGTTTCCATCCAGCTGGTCACACTGTAATTTCCTCCTTAAATAGCTCAGTTGGAGAGCTGAAATGGGTGTGTGCAATGCATTTTGGGACTCTGTACACCACTTATCCCAAACAACCCCCCCCCACCCCAAGCGGCGGTGAGTTCAGGTGGACTCTGACAATCTGAATGCTGTTTTCGTACGTTTTTAAGGGACTTTTATTTTCATAGTTTTTAGTGACTAAACGTTTAACATTTAATCAACGTTTACTCGTGCTTTCACCCATTTTCCATCTTTCACAATTTTAATTTTTGTTTTCCTGCAAAGCAAACATTTATATAAAGTGAATATTTTTCCCTGATTTGAGTTATTTTATGTATTTGAGTTTGAGTGGTCAGACGTGATTAATTCACACAGAGAGTTGTTGAACTTTCATGGCTGCAGCCTGCATGAAAGAATGAATTTATGAGACATTTGGTCGGTTAGAGATTCATTTTTCAGAAGCAGACCTACAGAATTTCTATCAATCAGTGACGTGAAGTGAAACGAGACTGTTCAACCGTTATATGATCAGTTTGTGTATCAGATCAGAGGTGACCGCGATGGCACTGCCCGCTCACCTGCCTCACCTGAGTTAGTAAACCTGCTGGACGGATTGTGCTGAGCCTGGACGGGAGTCATTAAAAACTCCTTAAATGAAGAAAGGAACATGTTTCCATTAATCTGCTGTAATCCGGAGGGTCACTAACACACCTGATACCCCCCGCCCCCCATCACTAACACACACCTGCAGCACGACAGGTGACTCTCAGGTGACCCTGCTGGTTTAATAAACCTCTTCCTCAGAAACATATTGGTCTGAACTGGACCCAGCCCATGTTTACTTCTCTGGAACTCTTTATTGTTTTATTCTTATCGGTCGCTGTTTGATGGCGTTGGCAGGTCGCCCTGCAGGACTGTATCCGAGTCCTGAACCTGAATGAACTGTGTCTGTAGTGTTGAGGATGAGCGAATGTGTCTCATCTGATTCTTAGTTTTTTTTAGCCTCGACTCTTAAGAGGACAGTTCTTATTGTTTGAAGTGGGGTTGTATGAGTGCATTACGTACAGTACGTGGCGTTGAGTGGCCCGAGAAGCAGGCACTGCCCCGACACGGACGCTCAGCCTATCCTGCTGTGGACAAGGTCAGCAGCAAAATGCCTTTTAACCACCAATAAAAGCCCCACTTAAATAAATCACTATCAGTTTAAGTGTACGCTTAAATGCTGGTGGTCCACTGCTGCCTCGTTACACGTCGTAACACAGTTTGGATCCGAAATAACGTGTTAAAACACCAAAGCCACACAGTAACACAAACAAACTAACCGCTCGAGGCGGCTGAACACCAGCAGCTTCCGTGTTCTGTGAGGTCAAATCTCTGTTTTTGTCTGGTGGCTTTGACGAGAGCATGGAGGTTTAAAAAGGCTTCAGTTCCTTCAGAAAGGCCTTCTGACAGCAGGGTGAAAATATTCTAAATATATCGTACACATAAACTGATATGATTATTTTTAGGTGGGCCTTTTTTTAGGAGGCTAAAATGTTGCTGATCAACAGCAGGACGTTGCTGAGCGTCTGTGTCGGGACAGCTGTCAGCTTCCTCAAACTGGGGGCGAGCTGGCCGCCATTTACTGTAGGAAATACACTGACTATAGATAATACAACCACACTTCAAAAAATCCAAACTCTCCCTTTAATGTGTCCAATACTTTGGTGTATGACCAGATACCCGCAGAACTAATGATATTGCTGAGAATTGCATTGTGGGACAATGGTTTCTTAGACATCCTTAAAAATCCTTGGAAGCTCTTCAAAAGCTCTTAGAGCCTTCTCAAGGATCCTTGAACTCCTCCATGACCTGTAAAACCTCTTCCCTGGCCCCTGGATCTGCCTGGTGAATGGGACTTTATGGGAAACATCTGATTGGAGTCCTGGTACCATGTGACTGCTTATAGTGAGCGAGGCAAGCAGTTCCTGCTGTGACTCCGCCCCCTCATTAGGACCCTGAAAGCGGTCGCTGGACCAGAAACGTCCTCTTTTGTTCCTGCAGAACAGTTTCAGAAACGGTCCCGTTCCAGGACGGGTCGCCGCTATATACAGTGAGGTCCTGAGGTCCCGTGCATCAGGATTCACTGGCTGTGATTCAGACTGTCAGATCCCATGGAGTCCAGCTCCGAGGATCCAGACCCGGGTCGCTCACGTATACAGGAGGGGGGGCCGAGGTTTCCAGGACACTGAGCAACGAGGTCGACTCTGACCAACAGGACAAGAGTTCAAGTCCTTTTTATTGTAGTGCAATATGGGAACTGTATGTCGGAGGGACACATTTCTAACTAATCCTCCAACAGTTTGTTTCCCTCCAGAACGACGTAGAAACATTTTCATTTTCAGCGTCTTTCACAAGTGTTACAGAAGTAAAAGCCTCTTCTGTGTGTGTGTGTGTATGTATATGCGTCTTGAGATAACTTTTGTTATGATTTGGCGCTATACAAATAAAATTGACTTGACTTGACTTGACTTCTGATCCTACACCTGTAGAGGCGAGACTAGTCGATCCGAATGATTGATATCTGGTCGGATCTGAGCATATTTTATCGGATCGATATCGGCTAAAATACAGCCAATCAAATGCCAGTTCAGTCTTTACTTTGCTCTACAGCGACACAACGGGGCAGTTCAGTCCTCTGACAGGATGACTCTGTGGTTCAGGGTTCATTAGGTTTAGGCACAAATACGACTTGTTGGAGAAAGAAGATCAATGAACTTGGATTCTTTGAACCATGACCCCCACTGGGACACCAGTAGGGAGGCTCTATTGAAAGACACTTTCCAGTTGCATTATGGGACATCCAGTGTGTTGGAGTTTGAGCCATAGTAGAGTCAGGATATCTGCCTCTGCAGTTTTAAAACTCTCCCCCAACTTTACTGAAGAAAAGAACATTTTAAAGAGACAAATTGACGTGCTACATAAAGGAATCATTTCAATAAGAGTATTTATAAGAATGTATGAATACGTATGTGGAGGCAAGTTGATATAAAGATTCAAACTTTAAAAACGAATAAAAATAAATGTCTCAATACAAGTGAAAGTACTAGAAGTATTAACCTTCCACATTTTATGTCACGTGTGATTTTAAATAACTTTTCTGTGATTCTCAAATATAGAATCAATGATTAAATGCTCATTGAATCATGGAGAAGTTATAAGTTCTCAGTCGTCTGAACACCTTCACCTTCCTGCAGATGTTCAACATTTACATAAAAACATCATGAAGTATCATCACGTTACATCATCAGAGTTTCATCCTGCAGCAACAACAGATGGTCCCGGGACAGGGAGGGGCGGGCGAGAGAGGACCACTCAGAGTGGAGGTCTCTCTCTCTCTCTCTCTCTCTCTCTCTCTCTCTCTCTCTCTCTCTCTCTCACTGATGGAGGTGAAGACCCGACCTGCTTTAATCTGTTGGAGCGTTTCAGAAGATAACGGGACGGGGGGACGGGTCTGTACCGGTCTACCCTCAAGACCTGCTGCTTGTCCAATCAGAACTCAAACTAAACTAATGACTTACTAACGAAGTAACGAACCAAACGGAGGAAGGAGACGAAGCTCCGGGAGCTTGGCGGTGGAACAAACATGGAGGGAAAGTTCAGAGACGCAGAGGATTCTTCCTGTCGACCTGGATAACAAACCTCAGAGCTTGCAGCGTCTTGTTTTCTGATTCTTGGATTCTGGATCAGATATTTCCTGATTTAAATCCCCTTCACACTAATTTTATTTGGACACGTTTCCTTTGCAGTTATGTTGTAAAGTCAAGATCAAAAGTTTCAGTCTCATACAGAGACCTGGATCTTTAGTATTGACAAATTCAGCTGACACTTGAAGCTGAAAAACGATTTGTTTTAGAGCGCAGCTGCATCCTCGCTTACAACTTCCAGTTTTTGGGACTTGCTTTAGTCAAACAAAAATCCATTTTGAGTAACTGAATGAGTTTTTCAGAATCAGTCACTGAAGGGTTAAAGTGACGTGAAGAAGTTTCTGAGTGTCTTGAGTTACAATGAGAAACTGAAGCTGCTGGCTCTTGTTACCTGTTGGTTAACTGCGGACGTGACCGCAGCAGCAGCAGAGGACGGGACAAGGTTCATGGGTTGTTATCAGCTCTGTGGAAATGTGATGTGGACTGTGACGGGGCGGGATTCAGGACAGAGGTGAAACAGGTGAGATACAAAGCCATGCAACACAGAGAGAGAGAGAGAGGATTATACCAACCGAGCACAGCAGCGGGATTAAAACAGAGCTGACGAGCTCCAATCAGCTGGGAGGAGGAATATTTCCAGGGGAACACCGAGTCCTGCTACTTTCGGCTGGATTCAAACCTCACAAACTTTGAGGATGTAAACGAGACATCTGCGAGCTCCCACCTGGACTGGCCCGACCGCGTCTCCACCTGTTTGGATTCAGACATGATGAAGCTAAACGTGCGCCAAGAGCAACCTTCAATCTGAGCGGTTTTATCGAGAGGAAGTGGACCGGTGGGGCAGGGTCATGTACGTCCTGTGCACTCTGGCCGTCCTGACCCTCCACAGCCTCTTAAAGAGCTGGAACAACAAGGCCGTGGAGCCCATGGGGGGTCGGGAGGCCGCAGGGCGGCCGGGGGATGGTGGCGTCACTGAGGTCTGGGGGGCGTCCAGGTCTCGGGGCGGTGGAGAGGACCCGGCGAGGAGGAGGAGCTGCAGAGCTGAAGGGAAGCGGAGGCGAGGAGGTGGCAGGAAGCGAGTCCAGGTGAGGAGGCGGAGATCAGATTCATGAGTTTAAAAACAAGAAGCAAGTTCACTCCTGCACTTCAGTAACATGAGAGCTGCTCGTCTTTTCTTCAGTATTTCCATTTTCTGCTGCCTCTTACTTCACTACTTATTTAGACATTTGATGGCTTTAGTCACTGGTTACTTTACAGATTTAGATTTCACACACAAAACATCCCATCAACGTATCAATACATGAAGCAATCCAATGATATAATGTGTTTCTCCACTGAGCACTTTTACTTTTGATACTTCAAGTACAGTTTGCAACTTACATAATTTACCCAGGTAACATTTTGAATGCAGGACTTCGAATTGTAGTGGAGTATTTTTACAGTGTGGTATTGCTACTAATCATAACCGTGAACAATCCGAATACTTCATCCACGACTAATGAGAACAAACTAACTTTTCTCTGGAGACTCCAACAGATTTTTGATCCAAATATTATTTGTGATCACAGCTCAGCTGCTAAGAGTCAGTCAGGTTCTGTCCATCAAACATCTGTACAGATGTAGAAGCTTTTTACAGCTGAACAATTCATTTCTATCAGATTATCAGATCTGACAGCAGCAGTAAATTTAACGCCAAACTTCATATGCTACAGAGAATCCTTCTCTCTGATTAGCTAAAACATTTTTTTTTCTTTTGTGTCTGACTTTACAAGCAAAACAGATTAAGTCAGTGGACGTTAGAGTTACAATCACAAAGATTTGTTTGTTCTCTTTGGTGCCATCTGTGATGGTGAGCAGTACCTGTGTTTTATTGTATTTAAATATACCGGCTGCTATGATGACCTAATTTCCCTTCGGGGATGAATAAAGTAATCTATCTATCTATCTATCTATCTATCTATCTATCTATCTATCTATCTATCTATCTACCTGTAGGTGTGTTGCTGCACCTTCTTTCTTTCTCAGTGGGTTTGTTTTTAAATTTTCATCTTCTGACACCATCGATCTTTTCTTTTTTTTTTTATTGCTTCACACACAAGTGAGTTGAAGAGCGAGTCTGCTGCGTTAGCTCCGCCTCCCCTCTCTGGTGGACCAATCACTGCTGGGTCATGGAAAGGCGTCACTAACTGTGCGCCACTTGGGCCCAGCGGGCTGTAGGCTCAGTCACCATTGTGTTTGCTGCTAGATCGAGACTCAACAGATTTATTTAGATGAAAATCTTTGAGGTTCTAACTTAAGAGACAGAATGGACTCAAGAGACAAACAAGAAAACACACTTTTTTCCACTGTGTGTGTGTGTGTGTGTGTGTGTGTGTGTGTGTGTGTGTGTGTCCGCTTCAGCACAAACAAAATACAACAAGATTAGATGAAAACTTCAATTAAGAACTAAATTAGGTCAAACATGTACAAACATATGCAGCGTTAGGCAGGCGTTAACATCTTGTTGGGGTAAACTGCTCCGTCTGCTGGTGAAATTACATTAACGCACATCTGCGGACATCTTTCGTCGTTACAGTGAACATATCTCTACACATCAGACTCTTAACCGTTGCACATTCCTGCAGTTTTTTCTTTTTCATCTTAGAAACTATTAATAATATTTTTCTATATTCTGTATTGTAAATATTTCTATTCCTGTTTTATGTTCATGTTGACTTTTGAACTACTTGTCTTCTACTTTCTTATTCCTCTAAGTTTTATTGTTACACACCAATACACCACAGCAAATTCCTTGTATGTGAAAACTTACATGGCAGTAAACCAGTTCTGATTCTGGGTTAACTCCTCACATTCTTTCTTTAGGTGTTCGGATAAAAGCGAAGTGATTCTGGGCTCACTAAAATTTGAGCGCTGGACCATTTGTGCAGTCTGAGTTTATTCATCACAAACAGAAAACTTATCGACTGTACAAACGTTCTGAAAGTTGGCTGACAACGGCCGTTTGTGTCTGTGAATTTGTGTTCAGTTTATCCTCCTGATCTCAGTTCAGCCTCTGATCGCAGCAGAAACTTTTCCCTCTCTTCTCTATATGTTTATTCAGCAGATTCTAATTGATAAAAAAACAAGATGCACTCCTGTAGTCAGACTCACACACATACAGTATGTGGTGATAAAAAGCTTCAACTGTTGTTCTGCTGATGCTGTCAGGGGGCGGAAGGCTCCTTTAATCAAACATTTCTCTGTAGAAGTCACTAAAACTCCTAGAAGCTTCGTGATCCTGCTGGTGCGTTCAGGGACTTGATGTCAGTTTGTTCTAGTAAAGTGTGACGTTTCCTGCCATCAGCAGAGGAAAGGGAAGCCTGATCACGTGATGTGAAAGGATACATGTGGATGCTGTTGTGGGTCAGATGAGGAGTTATGTAACCACAGATCCATCTTCATCTGATGAGGTTAATCTGACCGCTGAGTCTCCATGACCGCTCCGCTTTCGTTCAGCTGTCCTCACTGTCCTGCAGGTCCATGAAAAGTCTGTGGAAAAAAAAAAAAATGCTTAGCAAATAAATTAAAAAACAGATATTTTCAACACGACGTGCTATTGTGAGATTCTTCAAATCCATTTTTGTCCGTTTAAACAACTCTTACCTAAAGTAAAAAACAGCTTTATGAACCCTCAAACTAAAGAATAATTTAAATATTTAAATGTTTACCCTATATTTGATCATGTCTATAATATATATTCATAATTTCCTGTAATGCCGCTGTAACGCTGGTGTTTTCACACGGTAACCAGACTCACCAGGAAGTGTCCGAACCACCTGATACTCTGACAGGAGCTGCAGTGAAACTGTTGGACTCTCCGGCTCTCCGTCCACTCGCAGCTCTGCTGTTTGTTGCCTGAAACAGAAAGCCTGTTATGTGATTGTGGGTTTAGCTTCTTTTTGTCCCACATCACTTTCAGCAGCATTTTACATCCTTTGAACACAGTAAACAACATTAAATGACTGAAAAATTATACTAAATATCCAGATTATTCTGGAGTTGAAATGAAATGAGTTCTTGGATCGACTGATAAAAATAACTGTTGTCAATTTTTGACAAAAATATGTGGACTCCAGCTTCTTTAGTGGAATAATTTACTGTTTTTTTATTACTTTAAACTAAATATCTTTGGATTTTAGACAAAACAAACAATGTTAACTTGGGCTTTGAGAGATTGGGATGCAGATATTTTCAATATTTTGATCAATAGATACTATAACAATAGATTTTCCACTTTTTAAATCCTAAAGGCAAACTGCAGCGTTACAGCAGCTCAGAAACTGGAAGACAAGAGTACGATTAAAATAACAAATGGACAAAATAAAATCTAAAGATATAAACATTTTATAATTGATTCATTTAGAATCGATAGACAGAGTAACCGATAATGAAAATAGGCATTGCAACACGCACACGCACACACGCACACATACACACGCACACATGCACACACGCACACACACACAGGGCTGTTGAATATTTCAGTTGGGGGGAGGAGCAGCTCCTCACGCTTCAGTTGAGGCTGAAATATTTATCCATCGACAGGGAGGGGGCGGGGGGGGGGCTGGAGGAGGCGTGATGCTGCTGTGCTGTTGCTAGGGGAACAGAGAGGGAGGAAGCTGTGTGTGTGTGTGTGTGTGTTGAGGGGGTCGGCGGGTGACACTGATCCTGCTGTGTGTGTGTGTGTGTGTGTGTGTGTGTGTGTCGCTGTGTGTCAGCGTGAAGCTGCAGGGAGGAAGAGGATGCAGCGATGATGCAGACGGCGAGGCCGCAGGGAGGGAGGTAAGACCGAGCGGACGGACACAAAGGGGGAGAGATGGAGGGATGGAGGTCGGAGGATAGACAGGAAACAGACATGTTGAATAGAGACGGTCGGAGGGAGAAATGCAGCGAGATGGAGGTCTGCCTGTAACCTGATGCAGAGCGTCGTGTTTCCTGACCTGAATACACGCCGTGTGTTCAGAGAAACCAACTGGAAGCTTTGTTTCATTTCATGTTTGCTCCTCATCGTCTGTAATCCTCCTGGTGAGGAACGTTTTTATTCTGCCTCCTGTGATTATCGCTGTTGGCTTCTGTGGCTCACTGAAGCACATTTGCTCCCAGAAGATTTCTTTTTGCATTTGTCACCACTGGTTTAGTGTTAAATTCAGGATGGATGCTGCGTGTTCGTCCAGCCTTGGGACGGCATCAAAAGGACACGAGTCCAAACATTAGTATTGATTTGGGCCTGCAGGTATCCACACACACACACACACACACACACACACACAAACCACAGCAGGTGTAGGCAGAGCTACAATTTCCAGGTTTCTGTAGCTGCACCGGCTCTCTCTCTCTTCATTCAGGTACTGAAACAAACCGACATATTTGACAATGATTGTGTATATTTCTATTACCTATAAGGCAGCAACACACCGTGTGTGTGTGGGAGAGTGTCTGTCTGTCTGTGTGTGTGTGTGTGTGTGTGTGTGTGTGTGTGTGTGTGTGTGTGTGCAGACAGGGTTTGACTCTGAGCACATGGAGACTGAAAGAAAACAGGAGCAGATGATTTGACCCAGTTTAGAGGAGGAGGGAGGAGGAGAGGAGGTGGTGCAGATTTGGTGTTTTATTATCGGGGGGGCGGCAGGCATCATGTTAGTCTGAGATATTTCCTGCTGAACAGAGTTGTTAGTTTTCTGTATTTACAGCTGTGAGTTGTGATGTTGTGAAGGTGTCAGACTGCAGCAGGCAACTCTTGGCTGCTGGATGGAAACTGTGGCTGGAAAAAACTTGTCGTTCCACGTGTTCATGATTCACTGCAGCAGGAAAATATAAAGACAGACGCAACACAGCCGAAGACGAAGTGTGTGTGTGTGTGTGTGTGTGTGTGTGACCTGAGCTCTGCAGGGAAAAATGTGTCAGCAGCTGTCACCATTAATAATACGTTCATATACTGTATATATGTATGTGTGGCAGACCAGCATCTTACTCCATCCTTAAAGCTCTAATCCACACTTTCACAATGCATCGTGTGTGTGTGTGTGTGTGTGTGTGTGTGTCAGCAGCTCCAGCACTGTAATACCTTCTTATCCTGGAGGTTTTAAATATCAAAGCAACGTCGATGTGAGAATAAATCATATTGTGAAATGCAGCTGGAACCAGTTTCAGATATGGAAACTGCAACTGCTTGTTAGCTGCATCATGAGAGGAGTTGAAGCGATATGATACACCACTGCGAACTACACCTTTTAATAAACACTGTTAGAGTAACTGACAGTATGTGGTCTGTTGTATTGGATTACAGTAGATTTCACAGGTGTTCCTAATAAAGTGGCCCCTGTATTATTGACATCAGCAGACTGAGGAGTGAGAGTTTCCTGCGGTCAGTCCAGGGTTAAACAGGCCATCTGCTCTCAGGATTAACAGATTATATTCCCAGTGATTCATCCTGACCAGGAGGCTCCTCAGCTGGTCTCAGATCAGATGTTGGGAGGTCCCTCTGCGCTCCAGTGGAGGCGTGGAGGCGGTGAACTGACTGCAGGTCAGTGTGTGCGGCCGGTTATCTGGGCTCAGCAGCAGCTCACTGGTTCTCTGTGGCTGGGCTGAATGGGACCAGTTCAGAGGATGTGAGTGCGGAGCGACAGCATGCTGGGCTGGGTGGGAACTCTGATCAGCAAGAGCTGGCTGGACAGGGAGAGCCACGTCCACCCGTCCGACAGGAAACCTCGCTGTGGACATGGACGGGTAAGAAAAGAGGCTCTTAAAGAAGCAGTGGGCTCAGGTTAGAGGCTGTCGTCTGATTGGTGGGATCAGACAGGTGGGATGGGACACTGTTGAGGATCGGGACACTTTGATATAGTCACCTGTATAAAATGTCCTTTATGTATATGTCCTGTTGACGTATTTCACACTTGTGGCTTTGGACAAACGAGTATTTTAGCAAAGCAGCCAGAGATTTATCCCAACGAGGGTCGGGTATCGAGGTCCGGGTGGTCTTGATCAGCTCCCACAGCCACCGAGACGTCACCCCCTGGTTAGTTGATGGCTGTTTTAAGGCTTCTAGTCTGGTATTTTGGCCGTTGCCCCCTGCTGGCCATTAGAAAGAGTGCAGGTTTAAGTCAATGCCAAACTTTAAGCCTCAATATAACCGGTGAGGTGTATAAATCCGTACAGTTATAGAGACTCAAGACACTTTCCACATTGAGCAGGTCTAGACCATACTCTTAAAAATATGATTTATTTATATATTATATTTACCTGGCTGTAACATGGGGGTCAATGGGGATTGACTTGCTTTTAGAGCCTCAAGTGGCCACTGGAGGAACTGCAGTTTTTGACACTTAAGCATTGGCTGCATTTTTAACCCCCGCAGGTTGCTGCTTGTAAGCTCCTGGGGAAAAAAAACATGCTGCCCCCCCACCCCCAAGACCTGTTGTCCTGGAGACGCTCTGACCCATTGTCTCCATCCCAGTTTAGCTCTTGTTGCTCAGATCCTCACGCTTCCCGATTTTCCCTCCTTCCAACACATCAACTTGAAGAACTGACTGTTCACTTGCTGCCTAATATACCATATGAAAAAAACATTTAGTGCCATTACAGCGACGCAGCATCATCAGATGGTCCATCCGTGAACGCCACTGGTGCACTGGGACGAATCTCGGCGGGCCCTAGTTTGCATCGAGTTTTAAACACACCAGACGTTGCGATGGCTTCTCCCTCATATAAAGAAACTGTGGAAACATTGAACTTGTTGTTTCTGCAGAAACTGTTGAATTTTCAGTCCAGTCCGACTTTGTTTCCTTTGATCCTCTTCTGTTGACTTCAACATGTGCAGAAGTGATGTGAACAATCCTGAATGTTTATTTCAGGTAGAGCTGCGACTCATGACTTTTTTTCATGTAGAACTGAATCCATCAGTAAACTGGCAAGAAATGTTCTTTTGACTTCCTCTTCCAGAGGATATCATCATCTCTGATGTCCCTCCAGAATAAAGCTCCAGAAATCAGCTGCAGAACCTGCCTGAGAATCTTCCTGTTTCTATGTTTCCTTCCTTGTCTGTCTATCCACGGGGACACAGATACAGGAGCTGCTGTCTGCTGGTTCCCTCTGTAATGGAGACTTTGACTACATGTGAACAAATGTAGGATGAAACATGTTAGTAGATCTGCACATGAGATCTGATGACGGACTGTAGAACCAACTCCTTTCCAAAGGGAATCTTTTACCTTCTTGACTTGTTGTGATTCCTGTGTTTTATTCTGAAAACTCAATTACTAATGCTCTCTGTGTGTGTGTGTGTGTGTGTGTGTGTGTGTGCAGCCGGTCCAGCGGTCCAGCGCTCTGCTCAGCCCGGCGGTCATGTTCAGCACAAGAAAGACCTGGGACCTCGGCCACGCCCCCTGCCTGCAGGACCTCTGGAAGAAAGACATCTCATTGGACGGTGAGTCACACGGCCGTCACAGAGGAGGAGGAGCCTCGAACAAACGAACAAAAAAACACCAGCATGGCTGCATTTCTGGCATGACAGGTGTGTGTGTGTGTGTGTGTGTGTGTGTGTGTGTGTGTGTGTGTGTGTGTGGAGGTGAGTCATACCTGTTGTAATGAATGGAGCGCGACAGGAAGCAGAGGAAACCTGAGTGAGAGTGTGTGAGTGTGTGTGTGTGCAGACAGTCAGAGGGTCCGACAGGTGAGCTGCAGACTTTTCACTTTGTCTATATTGATTGTTGTTGTTCGTTCGCTGCGTGTCGTTCTCAGCTGATCGTTTTACAGCCGGGGTCCCGGGAGACGGCAGCTCGGCTGAACAACACTGCAGCTTCTGTCACACAGAGTTTCTGTTTCTGGAGCAGAGTTAGTTCTTCATCTTTTCTCCGGCCTTAATATCAGTTATTAAAGTCACGGTTTGTTTAGAGCTGCAACTATTTTAATAATCAATTATTCCTTAAAAACTTTTCTCTGGTGTCAGTTTCTCAAATGTGAAGATTTTGAACTGTTGGTCGGACAAAACGAGACATTTGAAGACCTCAGACATTTTTCAGTTTTCTGTCACATTATAGACAAAATGATCGATTGATTATTCAATTTTGATAATAATGATTAGTTGCGGTTAGATCAGTTTGATTAGAAGTATTAGAAATTCGAAGTAACCCCTAACCCAGCTATTGATGATTTTTTAATATATTTATTGAAACTTTATTAAAGAACAATCTTATAGTTTTAGTGGATTATTTATCATATATTGTTTATCAGAGCCATGAGAGATGAGCAGGTATATTTCTGCTTTGTTTCACTTTATTTGTTTTGTTTGTATCCAACGAGAAATCACTTTCATCATAAATTAATCTGTAGATTATTTTCCTGATGAATCGTTGGTTCGTAAATCGCTAGAAAGTCCGAAATGACGTCACGTTTTGTCGACCAACAGTCAAACAATTTGAGTTTTGCATTTCTGCAAGTGTCAACAATTACTGAGAAGCAAACGCAGCATTTTCTCCTGTGTGTGTGTGTGTGTGTGTGTGTGTGTGTGTGTGTGTGTGTAATCCTGTTTTCTAGTCTGTCAGTGTCGGTTCAGATCAGTATGAGGTTTCCCCTCAGAGTCCACATGTCACAGCAGTGTGTGTGTGTGTGTGTGTGTGTGTGTGTGTGTGTGTGTGTGTGTGTGTGTGTGTGTGAGTGAGTTAAGTCTGTTTAATGCTCAGATTTTTTCACAGAGTGCAGATTGTTCTCAGGTTGATAAGATGTGAGGCCTCATAGGAAAGTTGTGACGACACACACAGTTTGTACAGGTTAATGTGTCAGCGGCTGTTATCAGCTGTTATCTGGTCCGACTGGTTTCCGTGGTATTCAGGAGGAGTGCAGGTTCACTCGGGAACAGAAGGAGTCTTATTCAGGACAAGAATTCGGGTTATTTCTTGTTGTGTAGAAAATCCTCAGCGATTATAAACTGAAGCTTTGTTATAAACCTGCTTACTCTGCTCGTTTGGAAGACGCTTTTCTTCTTAGAGACTTTTCCCCGTACACATGTACATCAGGAGGTATGTGGAGCTCAGTGTCAATGGTTAATGGAGTTAACAGTTCTAATCAGGACGGATTCATTCAATCTAACACACTGTTGAACACACACATTGCGATGCGCCGCCGACAAGTGTGTGTGTTCAGCGGCGTCTTTATATCTGTGTGTTGCTGCTGTCAGGGGTTTCAAGAAACTGTCCACTTCACTTGATTTCATGGAAGGAAAGGACGTCTAAGCGTCTGTTAAAGACTAAAGTTTTATAGATTGTAACTTTCCCATCCAAATCCATCAGTAACGATTATTTTCTCTATCGTTTCATCTGTCAATCCTTTTCTCGATTAGTCGTTTGGGAAACACTGATCAACATTTTTCATGTTTCTGGACCAAAGACAGAGGTGACGTCCTCAAATGTCTTGTTTTGTACACAAAGATGCTCAGTTCTCTGTCAGAGACGACTCAAGAAACCAGGAAATATTCACATTTGAGAAGCTGAAATCAGAGAATTGGTTCTTTAAAAAAAACAGTGAATCCTTTACACACATCACAGTGTTGTATGCAGATGACGGCGGTTTGTTCACAGCCACCTGCAGCTGAGAGTGCGGGCGGTCGCGATCACCTGACGTCAGGTTGGGACGACCAGCTGAGAGGAGCGGCTGACTCCGGCCATCACATCCACTCAAATAAAGTAACTCTGCTCTGTCCCTCCCGTGTGTCCGTAGCAAGCTCAGTGGACTTCCTGATGAGTGATGGTGAAGACGACGGCTCCTTCCTGTCTCTGCCCACCGCCGCCTTCTCACAGCGCCCGTCTCTGACCGCAGAGCTGCCCGAAACGAACGCATCCAGCCAGCAGCTGCTCATCCAGGTAACACAGACTGTGTGTGTGTGTGTGTGTGTGTGTGTGTGTGTGTGACGGAGCGCTGACTCACCGCTGACATCAGCACAAACTCTTTTACACCTTGGGGACACTTCCTGTCCGCCTGCTCGTCACATCTGGGACATCACTGTTGATCCACCCTGATGTTTTAGGTACTCTGCATGATGTCACACACACACACACACACACACACACACACACACACACACACACACACAAACACACACACACACACACACACCCTCTGACTGCAGCAGACATGTAAATCAAGTTTTAGTGTCACATCAGCATTAAAACAGAGAAACATGTCAGCAGAGTTCCTCAAACAGAATGTAGCTTCACCGTCCACTTAAAATGACCTCAGAGCAGCCGGACACAGTGATTGGTCAGCAGGATGTCTGTAGTAAGAGTGGTGTCAAATAGATTAGTCAAATTTTTTCTGGTCTTTTTGTCTCCTCATCTTGTCCTCCTGTCTGTCTCGTTTGCTTCCTCTCTCATTGCGCTGTCCTCCATTTTGTCCACGCTGTCTGCAGAGGGTCACCTGGTCCTGCTGGTGGACTCCTGCCAACGTAAAAACCTTCATTCTGCTTCTCACCGTCTCATAGTTTGTGCTGCTTTCACACAGAGCTGCTTGTCCTTTTCCTTTTCTGTCTCTACACGTGTCACATGACAGATGTGTGTTTGTATCTGCAGCTTCCTGCTCTTAGAAACAGCTTCTTAGTCTGAGTTTCCCATGACTGGATAAATGATGGTCGTTCACTGTGTGTGTGTGTGTGTGTGTGTGTGTGTGTGTGTGTGTGTGTGTGTGTGTGTGTGTGTGTGTGTGTGTGTGTGTTCAGACTCTACAGGACAAAGTGTGTGAGTTTCAGGCTCGTCTTCGCTCTGAAGAAGTCACTCGTCATCTGCTGCTCCAGCAGCTGCAGCAGCAGAGCGTTCAGGAGAAGAAGAGCGTCGGTGGAGGTGTTCAGACGTCTGCCTCGCCCAGCGGTGAGGACAGAGCTGACATTCAGAGGTCAGAGGTCACGGTCCATGTTCTGGACTCGAGGCGTAGCCTTCATCACCAAATCATCATAAAACAATAAAGTTGTTGTTAGAGCAGACAGGATATATCAGCGTCAGTGTTTGTCAGCCAAAAGTATCAAGGAATGTTAGAAACAGAGTCTCCGATCAGATGTCTGATCTCTGAACGGTTCATTCTCTCCAGATGTTGAAAAGGTGTAAATGCATCAGTCTCTCTATCACACAGCTGTAATCAGTCATCCTGCCACAGTGTGTGGACATATGATGCATGAACATCTGGCAGATTAGTGATAACAGCAGCTGAAGTTTCACTAAAATGACTCTGAAATGAGCCCAAACTCATCATGTGTTCACTCAGAGCAGCGTATGCTCCACAGGAAACCTCGGATTTATAAACAGACTTCAGGAGAAAGTCTTTTATTCTTGTTGCAGTTTATTTACTGAGAACCGTTTGTGTGTGCAGGTGTGAGGGTGCTGCAGCCAGGTGAACAGCCTTCACTGCATCTCAGCTGTCCAGAACAAGAGCAGCTCGTTACTCGGCTGCGCACACAGGTACGTCTACAGGAAACGCATCATACAGACAGGAAACACATCACAGCTGT